>JAZHEH010000851.1:1502500-1607500 GCA_036589455.1 Ateles fusciceps
GATCTTCTCTGCTCCCTGCTCTCATTGCCACTGCCTTTTAAGCTTTGGTTATTTTTGATTCCTGGGATCTCTCAGCCACTACCCACTTTAACATGTCTCTGCTTTCTGGATTGGAGTCTAATAGACAGTATTATTTTATACCACACTCTTGAATATTCACAGTACACACTAGTTTTTTGTTTTTTGTTTTTTTGAGATGGAGTCCTGCGCTGTCGCCCAGGCTGTAGTGCAGTGGCGCAATCTTGGCTCCCTGCAATCTCTGCCTCCTGGGTTCAAGCAATTCTCCTGCCTCAGCTTCCCGAGTAGCTGGGACTACAGATGTGCGCCACCACACCCAGCCAATTTTTTTGTATTTTTGGTAGGGACGGGGTTTCACCATGTTGGCCTGGATGGTCGTGATCTCCTGACCTCGTGATCCACCTGCCTCGGCCTCCCAAAGTGCTGGAATTACAGGTATGAGCCACCGCACCTGGCCACACACTAGTATTTTAAGGACTCTGAGAAGTTTTGCAAAAGAAAAGAAAAGTTTTTACTTTCTTCTACCCAATGTCAGAGACCTGACAAGAAACATACAACACACTTAAACTTGTAACTTGAGAGAACTTTAGTTGGAGGACTTCTTACAAAGATACAGGCAAAGTTTAAGGAAGGCACCAATGGATAGTACAATGCTCTGAATCTAGTAACAGTGTTACTACTCTGGGTCTGAAAGGGCAAGTGGAAGGAGTGACTAGTAGAACTTGAAGAGAGTCAACTGAGTATGCCCATTGTTAGAAAGATGCCCCCAACTTATTGTAAGAAGGAGCAACAGAATGAATACCTTAAAAATCGCCTGCATGCAGAAATACCTAATACAGATAATGGGGGGGATGGATGCAGCAAACCACCATGGCACATGCATACCTATGTACCAATCCTGCATGAACTGCACATGTACCCCAGAACTTAAAGTATACTTAGAAAAGAAAAATCTCCTACATGTCTCTGCATTTGGCTGAAACCAACCAGAACCAGAGGACAAGAGAGCCCCTTAATGCAGCCCATTTGAGTCAACCTGCTAGGGCACAGAGCAGGGTCAAGAAAGGTAGAGAGTAAATCTAGAGAGGCAGACAGAAGGTACTGCAGTATACCTCATGTTTCCCAAATGTTTTTCCCAGTAGACCTCACTTTTGATTTGTTTGATCTTGATTTGATGTGACCCCTGAGAACATCTTAAGGGACATTACTGTTTGGTAGAGCACAGGTCATAAAATGGGGGCCACAGCAGCTATTATACTTGCCTAGCCACGCAATTTTGCTCTTCTAAAAATGAAGCTTGAATGTCTTTGGGTGGGACATAAGCTCCCAGCTTTGGCCTTATCCCGCCATGTTCTGACATGTTCAGCCATTAGGTCAGCGAATTCTTGTTGTCTTCCTCACCCCCAGGCCATTTCATGTGTTGGCCCTTGCCCTGGACTCTGCCCGCCTCTCCTTCTCAGTCCCTTATCAGACTTGATCTATTCTGAGCTCCATTTTCATAGAAGCCAGTTTTCCTCGAGGGAATCTGGTCAATCCGTGTTGTTAGGAAAATGATTATTAAAGGCTTAATGTGTCATTTTCCTTGGGTAATGTAGTAACACGGTTGAATTTTAAAAGAATCCTTACGGAATTTTTGCCACTGTTCTCTCTGCCTCTGACAAATTTCAAAGGATATGACTTTGTTTTTTGTCTCTCAAAATACACAGCATACATGGCAATTTATATATAAAGCTTGCCCTAATCATTTCTGTTTGGCCATTACTGTATTCTCTACTTCTATATTGCTAAATAAAGAGAATATGTTCATCTTCCCAGAGCACAGCACACTTTGAGTTCTCCTCAAACACAAGTTCCTGTGGATAACTAGCCGAAGAGAAGAGGAATGGCAGGCAGAGCTCACAGGTGAAATCCCAGTACAAGGACCTCCAGGGAGGCTGTACATTATCTTATAATACTCAAATGTCATTCTGGAGAGTAATTTTCTAAATAAGTTTAAGACACAATAATAATTTGAAAGAAATGTCCTTTGCATCCAGATTAAGTGTAATCAGTCTGACTTCTAACGTGCAGACCACAGCCCCTGTGCTTCTCAGAATGTGGGTAATGTAGAATGAGGGAAATCGAATGCTTTCTCCATTTCTCCTTTATCTTCTGCCAGAATCAGCTACATTTACTGCTTTCATTCTTTCTTCTATAAAATGTCTCTGTTTTTATTTTCTTGTCTTCCTGTTCACTGTGGCTTTGGAATTTGGTTTCTTCCTTAATTAGTCAGTGACTTTGCATTGTTTCTTATGCTTCAGTGAAAACTCAGGTGCTGACTTTTTCTTTATTCTTTATGCTTGAAGACTGAAAAAGGGACTCTTTTACTGAATTAGTAATGAAAAATTATTTCTATAATAAGGTCAACAAAGCATTATTACTGTAGATTATTGGCCAGGACTCAGAAACATCTTAATTATAGTATATTTCTTAAAACAATAATGACATTTGGCTTCTGTTAAATTTCCCATTAGTTTCTCAGCCTGATTTTCATTAGGCATACCCCAAATTCAGAGCTTAGATAATAATTTTCATGGCACTTGAATGTTTTATTCAGATTACCAAAGCACACTGATTCTCTTCCTTGAAGAAGTTCTGTTGTTAGGGAGTGGCGAATTCAAGGAACTTTTTGCAAGTATAGAAATAGTTTAGACTCCTCACAAGTTGTCAGGTATTTTTCTTTGTTTTATTTTGTTGCTTAGCCTCTAAAATAGCAGTTACTAATCAAGATTTCTTAGCTTTTGATGGGCCTTTAAAGCAAAAACCACCTACTCTGAGATATTTTTAATATTCAGAAACAATTTTTTAAGCAACATAAATTATACACTTAACTCATCTCAGACATAAGAATTCCACTGATGAAATTCCAAAGAACTTTATTAATCCATGTTTCCTCTTGATAAGGCAAGTAGATTTTTAATTAATTGAGGCATTTGGTATATAATGTTTTTAAAAACACAAAGACCATGAAGAAAAATAAGAGTCTTTGAGGACAGAAAGTTGCAAGTGACAGAAACCTAATTTCAACTAACTCAATTGAATTTTTAAGTGGAGGAAGCTGTAATTTATGGGATCAAATATATGAGTTATCTAGGGTTATCACTGGGTCATGCATAGCTGGATTAAGGGACTTAAGCCATATCATCAGAACTGTGTTTCTCCATTTCTCTCAGCGTTAACTTTTTCTGTGTGGTAGACAAGATGGCCTCTTGTTCCAATCTTACATCGTAACAGCAGAGTAGCGTCATAAATAGAGAGTTTTTTCCCATAGACCTGCTGGACAAAAATATCTCAAAATGACTCTAATTGGCCAAATATCTCTGAGTCAATTACCCCAGCCTGGGGCTGCATGGTTGCTTGTTTGGCCTCACATGACTTTTCTGAACCTTTCCCATCCCCCCTCTTGAAGGGGAGGGTACAGGAACCGGTTCTGCTCAGGCAGTCCTGAACCACAAAGAATGAATTTCTCATACAAAGAAGAGATTCTGTTATTAAGAGTAGAACCATGAAAATGTTACTCAGCTTCCTTCTAACTTTAGGTCTTCTATGGAAATTGAGGCTACTAATCTCTACCCATCTCAAAACAAAAAATAATACCTAATTATTACTCTAAAATGTAATTTTTAGATGGTAGTTATAATTTTTAGAGACAAATTAGAAAGCCCTTAGTAAAATGCAGGGTTTTTTGTGCTCTTATGGTAGAATAGATGATTAAGCTTAGAAACAATGTAATAGCTGCTAACATTAAGAACTCACCCAGGTCAGGCTCTATTATAAAAGCTTCCCATATATTAAAGGTAGTATTTATGAGCAAGGGGTCTAGAGTCACACTGCCTGGGTTTGGACCCAGGCCTGAGACCTAGGGCAACTGCTTAACCTCTTTATGCCTCAGTTTCTTCATCTGTCTATAGCAGTGAGACAGGAGAATTCCCTGGACCTCTTTGTGAGACTTTTGACAGGGGTGTCTCATTTACTCGGCCACCATGTGCTGAAACCTGTTACAGGAAAGAAAGCACACAGGTGAACAGGTGCAGGAGCCGGGGCGAGTGCTTTTGGGCTCCAGCTCCCTAGCAGTGTCTAGTGGCGTTACAATGCTCTTTAGCCCTACCATCTGGGGATGGTTTAACTGTTAAACAGTTAGGGAAGAGTCTGTGACAGCCTTTTTGGGTTTCTGCACACAGTGCATCCTAAATTCTTGTCCAGCCGCCAGGAAGAGTCAGATCACATGGACTTGAAGGATGGTGAATGAGGGGATTTTATTGAGTGATGGAGGTGGTTCTCAGCAGGATGGAGGGCTGGAGAGGGGATGGAGTGGGAAGATAATCTTCCCCTGGAGTTCAGCAGTCCCTTAGCCAATGGGGTTTGGGGTTTATATGGGCACAGGATGGGGGGTCTTGGCAGGCCAAATGGCAACATTTGGGCATGAAAACAGGAATGCCTCTTCTCATTTAGAGCCACAGATCCAGGCTTGAGGGTGGGGTAGCCAGGAGCCCAGCCCTTCTGTATCACAGCATTAATAGTACCTACTTCATACAGTTTACTTCACAGTGAAGGTAAAACATGTCAACACCTAGGTCATAAGTACTCAATAAATGTTAGTAGAGGAGGAAGAGTTTTTGTCACATATTATTATCTTCATCAGCCATTATTACCTGCTAATAAAGTCAACAGAATGATACCATGGTAAGTTTATATTTAGGTTTTAATTATATATAGTTTTACAAATTGGAGACTTATTTTCCAGGCTGTCTAATTAATGAAGCAATTCAAAGAAAATGCAACAATGAAGGGAACTTGTCATTTCTAAAAGTAGCTTTGCTCGGAAGAGAACCACAGTGAATGTTTAGTCAAAATCTCATACATTGATGGAAATCAATGTATCACTTATAAAATATGAATTATAAAAGGAGAGTAGAGTTCCTGGACAAAATAAATATTTTGTTTTCTTAAACTTCTCCAGCTATAAAAAAACAAAGTCATGATTTCAGAAGATATTTTGGTCCTATTTTTTCAGGTTACACAAATACTTATTTTTATTTATTTTCCCTGCTTTTCCTGAGCCATAGATTACACAAATACTTAAATTCAAAACATTTATACTTAACAAGGACACTGTATTGGGAACTGTAACTTCAAGATGGTAAAAAGAACAGTTTACTAAAAGAATTATTATATGATGACATGATTCTCTAAAATTATTTTTCCATAATGATTTACCTAAAGTTCTATTATTAAAATGCAAAAAGAAGACTTGATATTCATTCTTTTAGAAAGAAATAGGTTTTATGTTTATAAACAATTTTGAGGGCTGTGAAATGGTAATTGTTAATTTCTTTCTGTTTACATGCTTGGACATTAACAGTTATTTTGGAGTCAGTATTTTTGAAAGCTTAATTTTCAATAATTTTCTTTGAAGACAAATCATACAATTTCTCCATGCAGAGATATTTGGTTGAGAATGATGTAAAAATTATAGCCTAGCAAAATAGCTCCTGCCTACAAGAGGAGACTACAAATTTTGGTTGTAGAGTAAACCATGATTATGAGAATATAAGGATCTGATAGCAGTTTATCCTTTTGTTTGATTAAGATTAAGATTCTTGGGCCAGGTACTGTGGCTCATGTCTGTAATCCTAGCACTTTGGTAGGTAGAGGTGGGTGGATCATCTGAGGTCAGGAGTTCAAGACCAGCCTGGCCAACATGGCAAAACCCTGTCTCTACTAAAAATACAAAAATTAACCAGGCGTGGTGGCAGGTGCCTGTAATCCCAGTTACTTGGGAGGTGAGGCAGGAGAATCGCTTGAAACCCGGGAGGTGGAGATTGCAGTGAGCTGAGATTACATCATTGCACTCCAGCCCGGGCAAAAGAAAAGGAAAAAGATTAAGATGCTTGAATTAGGTTATTCTTATACCTACATAGTCTATATTTGTATGGTACATATATTCATTATACTAATACTTTTTTTTTAGTGGAGCCAAATTCTGTACATCAAGTTTGATGGGATTATTTTCCAGAACTTCTTAAGAAGTGACCAGAGAAGGTAGATACTATTTCCAGGAAAAAAAAAAGATGAGTACAGAGTGGTGAATAAAATTTACGTTCTGGTGATGGAGATTGCAAATAAGTTAAAATAATTAAAATAATTTCAGATATAGTTAAGAGCTGTGAAGAAAAGAAGATAAGGTAATGAAAAAAGAGTGGTCAGTAGGAGAAAGGTGGTGTGGTAGCTAGATGAGGTGATCTGGGAAGGCGTCTCTGAGAGATGATATTTTAGCTAACACCTGAATGACAAGAAGTGAAGGCCAGTAGGGGTACAGGCATTCCCAGCAGAAGTAACACATGGGACATTCTAAGAGTGGAAATAAGCCCAGGGAAGAAGGGGAGAGGTATAGGAGGCAAAGCTGTTGAAGTGAGGATGGCCTTGTCTTAGTGATGAGTTTGCATTCATTCATTCTGAGTTCACTAAGAAGCCACTAGAGGGTTTATAGGGGTGAGGCATGATTTGATTAATTGGTAGACTGGGTGGAAGCCTTTGGCAGTAGTCTAGACCAGAGTTCATTCAAATCCAAATTCTTCACTTCTTTCTTTCTGTTCCCCAACTATGCATTCTTTCTTCTGAAAACCCATAGCTCACTCTTCCTTTATTTAACAGATATTTATGAAGCCAACACAGTGTGCCAGATGGTGTACTAAATGCTCTGTTATAAAGATGAATGATGCTATCCTTTTCCTATCCTTAATGATTAGTCTGTGTTTGCTTGGGTACAGTTGTATTCAAAAGGGAGCCTAAATCTTCATGGGGAAGACGGTGATGGCTTGAACTGAGGCTTAAAGGATGTATAGGAGTTGACTGTGTATACAAGGGGCCTGTGTGAGGTTATTTCAGGCAAGGAGAAGAGAAAATCTAAAAACCAGAGGCACAAAATACTATGGCATGTTCAGGGAAAAACAGATTGTTCTGCAAAGCTATGATATATGTTTGGAATGAGTAGAGATGAGGCTGGATGAGCAGTAATATCAGGTTATTGTAATAATTGAAATGCGCTAATTGTCTGGAGTGGATGAGCTAAAGGAACAAGGACAAGGAATTGAGGAGACTCTCTGAAACTTAGGGGTTGACTGGATGTGGATGATCAAGAAGAAGGGAAGGAGAAGGGGAGAACCTGGGGTAACAGATGGTGCCATTCAGCAGGAGAAAGAAGTCCAGAGAAATGAGCAGGATTGTAGGAAACAGTTTTGAGCTCAAGAATCAGAACTAGGAATTTGGAGCGCCCCTGGATATATCCTGCTGGAAGTTTAATACATGTCTCTAGAACTCCTGAGAGTGTTAGATCTAAAGATTTTAAACTTGATATAGTATAAATTAGAAGCTAGAAATTTGTATTCTTTAGGCTATATCAATCTCTAAAATTTGTTTTATTGATTTTGCTTTTAAAAAAATTCATGGATTTTATATAATAACCTATTAAAAGACTTAGTGATATTATTCCTAAATTCCTAGAATACAACACTATTCTGGGTTAAGAAAAGGCAGTACCAATAGATAGGGCACTTTTAAATTTATTTTATTTATTTTATTTTATTGAGTACCAACCAACTCACTTCATCTGCTTATATTACTTAGCTCTATTGACATTTGAGTTTGTTGCCCTTAACAGAATGCATAGAGTGAAAGGGGAACAGGATCAAGCCTTGTGGAACATCAGAGTTCAAGGAAAGATTGGGCAGGGGGAAGAGGAAAATCCCAAACAGAAAGAGAAAGTACATCTCTAAAAGTTTCTTTGTGTGTGTATGTGTTTGTTTGTTTTGTTTTGTTTTGTTTTTACCTTTTAGTTTTTCCCTGTAGACTTTTTGTAATCTTCACAGTGACTTTTTTTACCTTGCTTTCTCTGGACTAACCAATCTATGTTGTTTATGTTAGAAAAGTTCTCCCATATAGCCAGCCATGGTGGTGAACAACTATAGTCCCAGCTACTTGAGAGACTGAGGTGGGAAGATCATTTGAGCCCAGGAGTTCAAGGCCAGCCTGGGCAACATAAGTGAGACCCTTACTCTGAAAAGTGAAAAAGAAAAGCTGTTTCTAAACCCTAGATCCTGGTTATTGACACCATGGATCATTGATAATGTCTCCATATGGGAATTTCTTCCCAGTATTTCTTGGGAAATTTGTGGGTTTTTCAAATACTGAATCCTAAAAAAGAAATTCAGTTGAGAAATAGTAAACACTTGGAAGAGGAATTATAATTCTCCTGGAATAATTAAAACTTTAAAAATCAACATAGACACATGATTAGAAGAAACCCACTATGGTCAAATTGAAAATCAGAGCAGGAAACGTTAGCACACATAGTTGACGGTAAGATTGCCATTTCTGGGGACCGAGACTAGGTCACATGAGAGAGAAATAAGTGGTCAGGATCATCATGATTTTTTGAGGATTTATTTAATGATTGGTACCCATAAGAGACTGGGAGCTTCATGAAGGTAAGAATTGCATGTCTTCACCTTTAGCACTTTACCTCTTGCATATATATTTTGGTCTCTCAGTCAATTGATAAATAACAAGTAGTATTAAATTAAAACTACTTTAGTTTTAGCAGTTTTGAGAGCATATAATAGATGAATAAATGGATGGATAGATGGACATAGAATTGTTCAAGAAAGTTTTTCAATGTATTATGAACAGTGAGTTTTATAATTTATTATTGTCTACCAACTTAGTTGCCATGGAGCCAATTAATAGGCCTTAAGTGTCAACATGCACACATTTTATCTTTTTCTGGTCGTATAAGGAAATTCAATGTCGTACCCACCTCTTGATATTTCAAAATAATTTGTAGGCAGTGTGGATGCTTTAGAGCCATTGTTAGAGATTGACTCCAATTGCCTTTGTTCAGGTATTACACAAAGGTACAATTTTGGATGGATCTCTAGATGGGAGTAAAATTATCTTAATGTACAGAGATTCACATTGTCAAAAATTTTTTGAGAGAGATTGTTTTGCTATTGCAAAATGTTTTATTGGAGGACATTTGTGATAGTTTTGGTAAGTATTTTGAAAAATTTTTGCATTCTTCAGCACCACTACCTCTTGGACATTTTACTTGGCCTGTTTTTATAGATTCTCAAAGCCAGTTTCACTGAACTCCTTCCATAAAAGCTTCTGTTCAGCCTAGTGCCCAACATGTAGACTTCACTCTCCTTATTCCTGTGTGACTCAGTCTGCTATAAGGAAGGGATTTGTGTAGACTGGGGCAGCCTTTAAAGGACAGAGTGAGGATTGGGTATGACTATTCATTCAGCACCCCTTGAGTATTCACTGTATGCTGTGCCCCGTTCTGGGATATAGGAATATCACAGTATACAAAACAAAAATGTTTACCCCCCAGGAAGCTTCATTCTCATGTGGTGATTGGAGGGGAGGAAAGACAGATGACAAACAAGTACAGTGTATGTCACATGGTGAGAAGTGCTGTAGCAAAGAACTCGTGAACCTCAGGTTTTAGTCAAAGGTTTGATTGCCACCATCATAAACTTCAGCCTTCAGGGTGCATTCATCTGGCAAACATGTTTTGTTCAGACCACACATAGTTCTTTAAAAATAAACCAAACCTGAGTTAGTTCATTTAATTTAGTCTTGACATTTCACATTTAAAAGTCCTGACATTTCACATAAATTCTCAATTTCTGGATTTTACTAAAAAAACAAAATATATGGCAATATTCCAGCATTGGCTAAAGTTTAGTATAGGCTGCTTCCTTTAAATATGACATCATAAAGCTAGAGTACAGTAAAGTATACCTATATACAGTAAAATATAGCATAACTCACTGTGTATCAGAAGTCATACTATGAATTTGACATGTATTAGCTAATATAATCTTCACACCAACCTTTTGAAGCAGGTGCTACATTGAGTCACAGAGAGGTGAGTTATGGTCACCAAGGTCACAAAGCTAGTAAGTGGTGGAATCAGTATTTAATTCTAGAAGGTCTGGTTTCCAAGTCAAATTCTAACCATTATATGTATACCTCTTTGTACTTCACCACTTGTTGAACTTCATTTGTTTCTATCTGATGGTCAGGTTCCAGGTCTCTGTCATGATCCAGGTATAACTGCCTCAGGCTCTAGAGGAAGCCTAAATTTGTAAATGGACGTTCACAGTAGATTCTATTCTAGAACTCAAGGGGAAGGGGAAATAGGGTACTTGCCACCTCCCACTATTGTGCCCTTCTAGCTGTACTCAGTGACTCCTGACCCCTCTTGCTAAATCCATTTCTGTAGTGCCGCCTACCCATGTGAGCAGTTCTGCCCCTTCTTTCCTTCTTTGCATCATGTGATTCTTGACCCTTTCACAAATCCTGCAAATCCTGAGATAAGAACAAAGGGCCTGAAAAAACTATGCATTTGGCTGAGTTGAATATCCAACATAGGGTGAAATATGAAGGCTAATGATCTTTTCCTTCTTCTTCATTTAATTACTTTTTTTTTTTTTTTGAAACTCTACTTGAATCCGTTTTAGAAGGTAAAGCTCTTAAGAAGGGGTGTGTGTGTGTGTGTGTGTATGTGTGTGTGCGTGTGTGTGTGTGTGTGTGTGTTCCATTTCAGAGAGGCGAATACTTGTCACCACAAGTGGTGGTATTTGACTTCAAAGGACAAAAAGTAATCCATTACCTGAATATTAACCACAATGAAACTTAGCAACAATAAATATTTAGGAGTGCATGAGTCTCCTTTAACTCATTTGCAGGCTGATTGGAAGGTTTTCCCAGCTCAAGGGACTGAAACTTGGCATCTACTCCACTAGCCTAAGTTCATTTTTTATCTTCTTCCTTTTCAAAAGTTGTTTCTTAGTTACAGAGCATCAAACATAAGTTGGATGTGGTTTCAAGTTTTTAGGGGCCAATTTTCGATTTTGAAATCTTATTAAACAACAGCCCCCAGAGTCAGATACATATTATAAAACAATATCTTTAAAGTGCATATAATTTTCAACGTGTTTGATAGTGGATATCATGCTTGTCAACATTATGAGCTAATGAAAGAATTTGGCTTAAAAAAAAAAGGCAAGCAAGGAAGGGGGAAAAAAAGCATTACTAGCATTATAGTAAGGAGTTACATTTGTCTCTGGAGGGCATCTCAGGTAGGGATTAGGAGTGCTGATCCCCGAACAGTTGGCCTCAGAGCAGTGCTGGTGGGCAGGGGTCAGGGCTAGTTGAGGTTCAAAGGCTAGTCCAGGCCAGGTCCTACCTCTCAGGTTCATCATCCTTCACGTAACACAAGGCAGAACCCTTACAACCAACTCTTTGACCATAAATCACATTTCTTTAACATTTCTTGAATAAGCTGTGATTTATCTGAAAACATACGTGTTACCAAGATTTTGTCTTCAGGGGGCTCTGCCACTCATTAGGTATGTGCCTTTAGGCTCACCCACTTAACCTCTGTGGACTTCCATTACTTCTTCTACAAATGAGAGGCTGTGGACTAAATGATCCCCCAAGGTATCTACTAGCTCTCACATTCTGGGGGGCTACAGAGGTCTGTGGTAAAATAGAATTCCGTTGATAGTTCTCTTGTTACAATCATATTTGTTAGAGTGAGCAAGGAATCTTTGTTGTACTAAGTCTTCAGATTATTATTCAGTCTTTCTCCTTTTAGTCTAAGGACCTGAATCTGGGTGGGGAAGATTTTTTTTTTTTTTTTTTTTTTTGAGACAGAGTTTCACTTTTGTTACCCAGACTGGAGTGCAATGGCGCAATCTCAGCTCACCCCAACCTCCACCTCCTGGGTTCAAGCAATTCTTCTGCCTCAGCCTCCCGAGTAGCTGGGACTACAGGTGCGCACCACCATGCCCAGCTAATTTTCGTATTTTTAGTAGAGATGGGGTTTCACCATGTTGACCAGGATGGTCTTGATCTCTTGATCTCGTGATCCACCCGCCTCGGCCTCCCAAAGTGCTAGGATTATAGACGTGAGCCACTGTGCCCGGCCTGAAGATTTTGTTTTAACATTGTTTTCTGGTGGGTTGGCTAGGGTACAGATCTGCCTCACATTGTTGGGGTTTTTTTTTTTCTAATTCCTTGATGCAAAATGGGGTGACCCCTTAATGCTCCTGAATATGCCAAAAGGCAAAATGTTTGTAGACCCTCAGTCTATTCTCAGCCAAATGACATCCAAAAGCAGCAGGTCTGCTGTGCTGGAAGGAGGAGACTGGAGTTGGAGGCAGAAACTCTGGTTTCAAGTCCTGTCTCTGCCACTCTGAACCACAAATTAATCATTTTGAAGATAAGCATGGGAAGCAGTATCAGGATGTTATATGGATGTGATGTGTAAAGTACTTGATAAACTCACCGATGCCTCATTCAGGTATGAGGTACTGTTATTAAGCTTCTAAGCTTTCAACAAAAATGCTTGTTATTGTTATAGCAGCTGAGGATAAAGTCGAATAACAAAAAGTGTGTGTATATAGGTTTGTGCCATTATTTTACCAGGCCTAAGAGTATCTTATGATTTCATGTTCTAGTCCTCTGCCTTTTTGCAGATTACCAACTAAATTTTTATTTTTACGTAAGATTGGCAATAGATGATCTGGCACAGTGACTTTCAAAGCTTTTTTTTTTACTCCAACCCACAGTATATTTAACAGTGTGATCCGGTACATACATACACATATATCTGAAAGAAAAGTTTCAGGTAACAGTACTATGGGTAGTTCTTTTTAATGTTTTCTTTTCCTCTTATTTCATTTCTTTTTACAATGCTGATTGTGACTCACTAAATTGATTTTATTATCCATTAATTGGTCATGAAAACACTGACCTAGCACATACTTGATTTTTTTTTTCTTGGGAATACCAGTTTGGATATCAATATATATGTGCAGTGTCAGTACATGACCAGGATCACCACCCATGTATCCATAACCCAATATATTCCTTTAAAATAAAGGAAAGCACACAGGCTTTACAGACACAGAATCAAAATGATTCCTGCTGGATGACTTTCTAGCTGTGTGACTTTGGGGTGAGTTACTTAACCTTTCTGTGTTTCATTTTCCTCATTTTAAAAACTAGGATGATAATACCTATCTCACAAGACTAAATAAATGTATGTGCAGTACTTGTCACAAAATAAGCACGTATTAAGCACTAATTTATGGTAACTATTATTAGCCAGTTAGTCACCAAGTCTTTTTGCTCTTGTATTCCCTTTATTTTCTTAATCCTGCAATATTGCAGTAATCTTCTTGCTGGCCTTCTGGTTTTGCCACTAGATTACTTCATCCTGCATAGCAAAACCAGACTAAATTCTCATGAACACCATTGTATTTCATCACCTCACAGCCCTAGTTTTATCCTGTTATAATTTCCAAGTTTCCATATAAATCCTATAAATCCAGATTCTTTAACATTTCTTACTCCTCTGAGTGTCCTCAGAAGAACATTCATTTCTTCAGCAAACCCTTTACAGGGGGCCTGCTATATGCTGGCACTGTTCAGCTTCTGGAGATACAGCAGTGAACAAAACAACTCAGTCACCTCTTTGGGGCAGTAAGAACACGGGCAATAAACAAGGAAATGTACACCTATATAATGTGTAACTATAATTATATAATTTGGTGGTAATTATAAGTTATCTGAAGAAAAGTAAAGCAGTGTAAGAGAGAGTAAAGTTGAACCTGTTTCTTACTTCTGTCTTCTGCTTTAGCGAAACTGCTCTAGCACCAGCATGGTAGCCATTTCTTCCCATCCATACTGCCCCTCCACCTTTTCTTTGCCTTTCAGGGTCTTGCCCATTCTTGTAGTTCTGTTCAGATCCTTCCTGCTCTCCCAAATCTGCAGACATTTCAGCTCACAGTCCTTTCTACTTCCTCACACAGCATTTTCTGTCTCAATTTGACTCTTATTCTGTTTTGTCTCATTCACCCTCTTTTTATGTGTATTTTGTATCTCACCAACTGGATCATCAGGAGTAACAGTATGTTCTTTTTTGTAACTCTCATGCTGTATTCCTGATACTGTGTACATGGCAGCCATCAGGAAAATGCAGAGTTGTTGTTTTTAGAGACAAGATCTCACTGTTACTCAGGCTGGAGTTTAGTGGCATGATCATAGCTTACTACAGCCTTGAAGTCCTGGGTTCAAGCCATCCTGCCATCTAGAGTAGCTGGGAGTAAAGATGCGTACAACCATGCCTGGCTTATTTTTTAAAAAATGTTTGTAGAGATGTAGTGTCACCATATTGACCAAGCTGGTCTCAAACTCTTGCCCTCAGGTAGTCCTCCTGCCTTGGCCTCCCAAAGTGCTAGGATTATAGGCATGAGCCAACTCACCTGGCTGCAAAGCTTATATATATGCATGCGTGCACACACACACACACACACACACACACCCCAAAAACTATATAAACCATATGTAAGTAATATATGTCTATATCTTAACTATTAGATCAATAAAATATTAACAAGAGTGATTACACCTAATGTTGGTAAGGCCATGAAGAAATGGGTATTTTCATACTCAGTATAATGATCCAACTGTCATTGGGCAAGTGGGCAGCTTCTGTCAAAATTTGTAATATGCATGTTCTACAACTGAATAATCACATTTACAGTCCTCCTTATATATACACATATATATATGTATAAAATTGCACTTTAGGTTCTGGGGTACATGTGCAGATCATGCAGGATTGTTGCATAGGTACATACATAGCAATGTGATTTGCTGCCTCTATCCCCCTGTCACCTATATCTGGCATTTCTCCCCATGCTATCCCTCCACAACCTCCCTACCCCCTCGCTGTCCCTCCCATAGTCCCCCACAACAGACCTCAGTGTGTGATGCTCCACTCCCTGTTTTCATGTGTTCTCATTGTTCAGCACCCGCCTATGAGTGAGAAGATGTGGTGTCTGATTTTCTATTCTTGTGTCAGTTTGCTGAGAATGAGGATTTCCAGATTCATCCATGTCCCTACAAAGGACAGGATCTCATCATTTTTTATGGCTGCATAGTATTCCGTGGTGTATATGTGCCATTTTCCTTGTCCAGTCTATCATTGATGGGCATTTGGATTGGTCCCAGGTCTTTGCTATTGTAAACAGTGCCACAGTGAACATACATGTGCATGTGTCTTTATAATAGAACGATTTATAATCCTTTGGATATATACCCAGTAATGGGATTGCTGGGTCAAATGGAATTTCTATTTCTAGGTCCTTGAGGAATTGCCACACTGTCTTCCACAATGGTTGAACTAATTTACACTCCCACCAACAGTGTAAAAGTGTTCCTATTTCTCTACATCCTCTCCAACATCTGTTGTCTCCAGATTTTTTAATGATCGTCATTCTAACTGGCATGAGATTGTATCTCAATGTGGTTTTGATTTGCATTTGTCTAATGACCGGTGATGATGAGTATTTTTTCATATGTTTGTTGGCCACGTATATGTCTTCTTTTGAAAAGTGTCTGTTCATATCCATCACCCACTTTTGAATGGGGTTGTTTGTTTTTTTCTTGTAAATCTGTTTTAGTTCTTTGTAGATTCCGGATATTAGCCATTTGTCAGATGAGTAGATTGCAAAAATTTTTCCCCATTCTGTTGGTTGCTGGTTGACTCTAATGATTGTTTCTTCTGCTGTACAGAAGCTCTGAAGTTTAATTAGATCCCATTTGTCTATTTTGGCTTTTGTTGCCAGTGCTTTTGGTGTTTTAGTCACGAAGTCCTTGCCTACGCCTGTGTCCTGAATGGTTTTGCCTAGGTTTACAGTTCTCCTTCCTAAAGATATAGTTAGCCCTTTATATTTGTGCACTCATGGATTCAACCAACTGCAGATCAAAAGTATTCCATTAAAAAAATTGCATCTTTATTGAACATGTACAGACTTTTTCTTGTCATTATTCCCTAAACAATCTAGTATGACAACTATTTACATAGCAATAAATGTGTGTGTGTGTGTGCGCGCGCGTGCGCGTGCACCATCTAAAAGGAAAATAAACCAACTTCACCATCACACCTGACTACTGACAAAAGATAAGGTTTAAATCTATTTTCAGGAAGACTTACAGATTTCTATAAGAATTAGGTAAACTGTTAAGCATCAGTTACTGTCATTTAAAATAAGAATGAAGGAAAAAATGAATTTAGAAAAAATCAATTGCCCTTTTTGTGTCTGATTCCAAATTGTATGCCTTATAAATCTCTTACCATTACTGTTACCATTATCACTAACATTTAATCCATTGAATCATAAAAGCAGCCCCTCTCAACTCTTTCAGTACTCTCTACACCAGCCCCAACAAGTAGATGCCCAGCTAATACTTGCCTCATCCAGTAGTTGGGAACTCATTACCTAGTAAGGCAGCTGATTTATTTTTGGACAGCTCTGATTATTAGAATTAATTTTTCCCTGGAGCCAAAGTCTCTCTTACCGTTTTTTTCACTGTTCCTGCCACTGGCCTTTGGCAACATATAGAACATTTTTCTTTTGAAAGCCCATCTAAAATTTCAAGGTAGCTGTCATGCTCTAACAATTTACCTTATTCTGTACATAGGGTTAATTTAATGAAAGATCTCTTAGTTGTTTTGTCAGCAGAGAAGCAAAAATATGACAGTGGAAGAAATAACAAAGCCTTTGGAATTAATCTGTATTAATTTTGAGGAAGACTTAATTTCAAATCTAGGTATTTATTATCATTTGATAATAAAATATGTAGATTTGTTTTTCTATATAAATGCTCTAAAATGCTCTAGATTTTGGGCTTCCAGAGGACAGAAATTTCTTTTATAACTCTATTTCTTCCTTCTCTCACACATCTACAATACCAATGATTAACTTATTATGTGCCTACTATATCTTTATTAAATAGGTGGCTTAATTATATCTAGCAATGTACATAATAGACTTATCTTAGTATATCTAATATAGTATTAAGCTCAAACATTCCAAATCTAAGAAATACTGGTCTCTGATATTTACTGTGAAACAGTATTAGGGTGCTGACATTATGTATGATTCTGTTCTGAATGGGAACTCCACAGTAATTCTTTAGCCTAACAAAAAGAGCTATTTTGACAAGTAACTGTTAATAAATGGGTTTATATAGACTATGTCTATTAGTACTAGGAAGCAAAGTTTAAAATCTCAGAAAGTTCCTATTGAATATATACGTATAGCTTTTAAATGACATGCCCAGTTTGAATTTATTTATCTCACCAGAGGTTAGGGTCCTATTAGTAGATAATGTTCATTATTTCATTTCATTTTCTTATTTTTACCAATTATTTACATATCTTTTTCTGGCCATTGCATTTTATAGATAATTGTGAAAATTAAAATAAATATATTGCTATAAAGGTAAATTTCCACAACTCATACTAGTAACTTCAATTTTTGTTCTTTTTTTAAGCTGCTTGCCACAATACTGACAGGCATCCGATTGTGTGGCTTAGTTCTAATTATAGATATAGGCTACTTCACATGGAGTTAGATATTTCTAAGAGACTAAACAAAACGTGTAATGCTGTGAACAAGGAAAACAGCAGCATGTTTTTGGTGTAAATTGACTGTTGTCATAAGCAATAATTGTCAACACAGTATTGGTATCATGATACTGTCTTGGGCCTCACATTCAAACTATTTCTCTTTGTATTGTATGGTGATATTTTTAGGGGAGAAAAACCCAACAACTGTCAATCTAATCATTATATTCAGCCTACATTACCAAGCAAAACATATTTACAGCTAGATCTACACTGTTTTTACAAGTTTATTAAAAACATGTGTTGCCCAGTGCCAGGAATAGCTACAGCAAATGCTACCACCAGTAGGCAAACTGTCTCTCCACTTTCTTCTGAAGATTTAGCTACCTCATCACTTTAACTATGAGTTATACCATAGATGTTCTTATGTCAAAATGTTTCTCACAGATAAGACCTCTGTGTGTGTGTTGTGGGGGTGAGGGGGGAGCAGGGTTGTTGGGGGTTGGGGAGATAAGGTAGTGGGAGGGGAGTAGATGAAGGGAGTCAGGGCTGTAGCACTTTTTGAACCACTGATCTAGGATCACAGGTAGCGACCTAATGAAATAAGGTTAAATCATAGTAGGACTTTCAACTGTCTGGTTTATTTTATAGGAGCATGATGTTATCTGTGATATGTACATTAAAGCTGCGTTTTTTCTCTAGAAATGTAATACTCTTTTTATATAATCTCAGTTTTAATAATTTATTTGTGTAATTATTGTTTTAATCACCCTTCACATAGCCCCACCACTCTCTAATAGCCTGTAGATACTGTAGAGACCTTTCTACATGTTTTACCTCTGCTCCTAGCTTGTAGTAAGAACTCAGCAAATATTTTTTAAGTGAGTGAATATTTGAAAGAAAAAGAACAGAAGAAAGCCTGTTTTGTTTTCTGCATTTGGCATGTAATCATCACGAGCTACTCCATCCTACATTGTTCTTTCCCTTCTCTGAATTCCTATAGTCCATGTGTATTAATCACTGAGTTCATCACTTGGCTGTATAATGTTACTCCCTAGTTGTTTGTATGTGCATCTAGCTTCACTTGACTTTGTTGGCCACCCCCACCCCCACAGCGCCTGTATTATTTCTTTTCAGCAACTAATCTGGTGAGGCATCCACTGGACACGTAGTACATACTTTTTTGTCTTCACTATGTTAAAACAGATTTCAAACCAATGTGAGAAGTAGCATTCTATCATCTGGTTTGTAACACCAGCCTATTTCATTCTTCAAAGACTCATTGAACTTCCCAGCAATTAATCAATGGCAAAGAATGATTTGGTAATTTCCTCAATAGTTAAATAATAATTTTTTGCAAGTTACAATTGCTTTGCATTGTTGAGTGGTTGATAATGGGTTGTTTTTCCATCTCTTGATGGCACATCAGGTTAACTTCAACAATGTGAAGTATGTTTTCAAAATGAAAAGCAAATGGTAATTTCCTTATAATTGTGTCTTTCTAACCATAATAATAACTTACTGATAAGAGTAATAAACTCTGGAAGGGTACTACCATAAAGTATTATTAGATAGCAGCAAATACCCACTTGCACATGTTGCTGTCATAGTTAATAGTTAATTTACAATGCATGTTAATCTGGTCTGACTGCTTGATTTCCCATCTGAATTAGATAGGTAGGTAGATAGAGAGAGAGAGACAGAGAGATTCATTTAGGTATACACAGAGATAGGGTCAGCTGTACAGTATATATGCAAAAGGAATCCTGATGCCTTGTCACTAAAATTTTCTGAGTTAACCAAGAACTACAATTTTCAGTTAAATAGTTAACTTTTTTCTTTTTGTCATATTACTTTCATGTTGTGTTTTGAGTAAAAGGATTGGACGTCTCACTGTGTCTCTACCAAGAAAGGTAGTCTGGGACAAATGGATAGTTTCACAAATGGAAAACAAAAACTTTTTGTTTTTTTTTTTTTTTTTGAGATGGAGGCTTACTCTGTCATCCAGGTTGGAGTGCAGAGGTGTGATCTCGGCTCACTGCAACGGAGTGATCTCAGCTCACTAGAATCCGTCTCCTGGGCACAAGCAATTCTCCTTCCTCAGCCTCCCAAGTAGCTGGGATTACAGGCACGTACCACCATGCCTGGCTAATTTTTGCATTTTTAGTAGAGACAGGGTTTTGCCATGTTGGCCAGGCTGGTCTCAAACTCCTGACCTCAGATGAGCCTCCTGCCTCGCCCTCCCAAAGAGCTGGGATTACAGGCATGAGCCACCATGCCCAGTCCAAAATCTTAATCTATATAGGGTGACAGAAAGCCACTTTAGTATTCAGTTAGCTAATGTAATATACATAAGCAAGGTGAGTCCAGATTATCCAATACTCCACAGGTGGTTTTCTGAACAAATTATCTTTTCTTCATAATTACCATTAATCTTCATAATGAAATAAATATTAAATATCTGACCAAAAAAAATGCTGTAAATTATGTGAGATCATAGAACATTTTTTAAGAAATGTAAAGAGACGACAATGATACCAGTTGTCCGAAAACTACTCTACTCAATGTGGAATTAAGTAGTCACTAAACTTATTTTAAATGACTTTTCTTCTTAAAATCATACTGTATCATATTATTTAATCTTAGTATACTTATTTAGAAAAATTGTTTAATGTTTTATCTCATTTAATTGTGCTGCAGAAGTAGATGTAGATTTTTGATGTAATACTGGATTCTATATTAGCCAAGCATGGTAGTGTGCCCCCATAGTTCCAGCTATTCAAGAGGATTGCTTGAGCCCACGAGTTTGAGGCTACAGTGAGGTCCTGTCACACCACTGCACTATGGTCTGTATGATACAGCGAGACCCTATCTCAAACAAAAACAAAATGGTAGATCATATCTATCCTTTAATTTAAAACAATAATGAAAAAGATAACAAAAAAGTCCTTAGTTTGTTAACTTTTACTATTTCTTATTTAGCTACTTCCTTTTGTCTAAATATGAAACTACCATCTATCTGTAAAATTAACGTGGCCTTTTGATCTGATAATGTTAGCATCATTTCCCATTATTCAATATCAAATCTATTGATCCTGAGTCTTAAATGTTGTTATTTGATAGTGTTAGTAAGTTGCCTGTTTATTTATGTTCCTGCTGAGAGCCTGATAGTAGAAACTGGTTATGATTCTCCTTATGTAATTCAATAGGACAGGCCTTCACTTATTTCTGTGTTTGGGAGATAGTCTCCTTTAGCTTGTATGAAGTTGTTAAATCTAATAGTTCATACTATCATCAGATTTGATTATTTCAAAGTTGCAAGATTAACTATATATTGTAACCATTTAGAAAATGCATCTCACATTTGGCTCTCTCTTCAATTTTTGCTGGAGCTAACATGATAAAAGTCCCCATTACCTTACTTTTGGAGTCATATAAGGATCTTCTGTGTTTGCTCTGCTTCCAGCCTTAACCTCCTTCCTCTCCCTCCACACTCAGTCCTTGCTATGCACTATAGCTAAATCAACCTTCTGAAAACACCACTCGGTATAACCCTGTTACATTAAGTTGTTAGTTACAACTAATATTTATAAATGAAAGCCACATTTCTCAGTCTGCCAGGAAAAGTGGTAGTCCATCCCTACCTGGTTCCTGTCTCATGTCCCCTCCACCCCCGAACTCCAGTGGATACATTCATGACTCTCCAAGTATGTTGTCCACATTTCTCTCTAACTTTGCACTTTGCTCCCTGCATTATGCCTTCTAGTTGATGCACCGAGATATTGTGGAAAGAACATGAACTTAAATGAACTACATCTGGATTCAAATCTTGGATCTTCTACCTAGTTAGATGTGTGGTGTTAAAGAAGTTATTCAATATCCTTGAGCCTTAATTTTCTTATTGGCAAAATAAAAGTCAAAGACATTTCCTGAGAAGGTTAAATGAAGGTAATTTGATTTCACACCACACACATACTTGCGATGTAGACATTCAACATTCTATTTTTCCTGAAATGCCATCCTCTCCTCAGTTCTTACCTAAGACCAGACTGTACTTTAAGTGTGAATTCAGCTTCTCCTGTCTCCATAAAATAACTCCATTTTTTCCTAGTGCTGAGGTAGAACTTCATCTTTAGAATTTCTGTAGCATTTGTGAGTTGTGCCCCTCTTTAGCAGTAAGCATGGGTTACTTTTATATATGTTTAAGAGTTTGAGTACATCTACAATCTGTCTTCCCTATGGATGAGTCATGAAGGCGTAGGTGCTGTCTCATACATACATAACTCTTTGTGTCTCCAGAGACTAATAATGGCAATGCACTGTGAGTGTTAGAAACCTAATAAACATTTGTACTTGCTCTAGTGTCTTGATGATAATTATGTTACCAGGAAATCTCAAATCAACCACCACGTACTGCCACAAAACCAGCTTTATTTCATTTAAGAATTTTGGATTTTTTTTTTTTAAGACGGATTTTCGCTCTTGTTGCCCAGGCTGGAGTTCAGTGGCACGATTTCAGCTCACTGCAACCTCCGCCTCCTGGGTTCAAGCGATTCTCCTGCCTCAGCCTCCCGAGTAGCTGGGATTACAGGCATGCTCCACCACACTCAGCTAATTTTGTACCTTTAGTAGAGTCAGGATTTCTCCATGTTGGTCAGGCTGGTCTGGAACTCCTGACCTCACATAATCTTCCTCCCTTGGCCTCCCAAGATGCTGGGATTACAGGTGTGAGCCACCGTGCCTGGCCAATTTTGGACATTCTTAAAGCCAGGGCAGTACACCAGTACATCTGTATCAGTTATTTTGCCATTGTTCGTTCTGATTATCCTGAGCCTGGGTTATCTAGTTGATAGATATTTTTGATATCTCTACTGCATGTGGTATGTTTCTAATGCAAAATCTTTATGAATTACTTTACATACTTAGATTTAGTTCATCTCAGAAAAAGAATTCAGAACTGTAACTTTGTTTTACTACCTGGCTTGGGGGAAAAATACACGACTTCTGATGAATTGTGTGCTATTTTCTGAGAATTTCTCCACTGACACATCTTTTGAACAGAAAGGATTTGCTCCCCCAAGTTCTTACTCATCAGCTTTCAATAGACTTCAGATGTGGGGAAGCATTGCCCTCCTCAAGTAAGATTTGCAACTGCATTTGATTCACTTTCCTCCCTTTCATGAAATTGAGATGGATGGCTGAGCCAACTAAAAAAAGTATATGTGAATTGCATTTTATTCTAATAATATTAGATTGTCCTACAAAAGTATGCTTGCATGCTGTAGGGCAAAATCACATATCTTGTATATATATTTTTTTCTTTTTAAGCATGGTGAAAATTAAAATACAGTAGAGAGTAATATTGACTCTGAACAACACAAATGTGGTCAATTTCAAAGTGAGGTAGCTATCTGGAAAAGATTTTCAGCTTTAGAATATGTTGATGCTAGTGGTTAAACCTGCCTACCTTGTCTTTGATGTTCTGTCTGAGCTCATGTGAAGTAATAGGATTAAAAATACAGGGTACACCTTTCTTTTGATCTAAGTAGCCAAAAAGGAGGGAAAAATAATAACCTGTCTCCTGCTCCAATTTAGCAAATACCACTACTCTAACAAAACCGATATAATACTGTGGCTGGGTTCACAGATGTAACACATAGGGTGCACTAAGGTTTTCACAGCCATTGTCCCTTTTTCTGAAATAGCGTAATTCTGGATATTGCTGCAAAAATGTGGCTTTTTACCATCTACAAAAATCAAGGCAAGTTCAATTCATTTTAAGCAACCTCTCTCAAATGACTTGCTTTTCTGTTCACTAATAACTTAATAGATTATTTAGGACTCTTGGTCAGTTAGCCAAAAGTGACAGTGAAAAGATGCTGGCATAAGAGTTTACCTTACCAACAGAGGTAAGCTACATTTTTACAGGACTTATTTGTTTTACATTTTTGGGTGAAAATTTCCCCACACATATATACATGTGTTTAACCAACCCCTAGTTAGTTAAACACACACACACACACACACACACACACACTCTCTCTCTCTCTGTCTCTCACACATACATATTCATATACTTTAAAGATTGTGATCAATATAGAAATTTACTACTCCAAACTGTGGTCATTTCAAAATGAATGAATGTACGTGTTAAGATGTTTCCCGTTGGGCACGGGGAAAAGTGTTGTGAGGAGGGTTGTGGGGACAGATGCTTTCTTCCTCAGGTGATGTAAAAGGCGTAGCCTTGGTTGATTGTGCCTGGAAGCTGGTAACCCAAAGTAGCTTTTATGAAACTTTTTGGTGCTCTGAATGGATCTCTTAGTGTATAAGTGGCTTTTTCTACAAACTGGCAGGAATGCAAAACATACCGAAAGGAGGTGGCAAGCTAGCATTCTGTTTTCAGTACTTACATCCTAGGACCTGTGGTCCTGAATCCATGAGACAAGACCACAGCTGAACTCTTCATTGTTCTAAGAGGGAGCTTTTATTCCTCCTCTTCCTTCTCCTTATCTCTGCTTTTGTCATTTTTGTGTTTGTTTTCTGTTTTGTTTTTCCTGTCAGTGATGTTACTAGTTTTCTGTTCTTCCAGGCTCAAGCTCTCTTAATTGACAGTGTAATAACTTTCAGCCCCTTAGCCTGCCTGCTTATAATCTCTTGCTTTATCTCACTTCTTTCCTACCAGTTACTACCTTTGGTTTCCATGCCTAAATGCAGCCTAGTCCTTAGTGTTTTTTTCCCTCTGCACCCTGCAGGCCTGTCTATCTTGAAGTTAAATATCAATCATACTGACAGAAGTTCCCCTAAAACAAAAAAACCCCACATCAACTCAAAGTCATTCTTCCATGGAACTCCCATAGAGAATTGTCTGTAGCATTTTTGCCAGCCTGACAAAGGCCGGACTCCACAGCAGGGTCTATGGGGTCTTCATGACTTGTCACCTGTTTCTCTACAGTCTCTCCTCTTCTCTCCTAGTGCTTCTGTACCCTCTCCACATATATACACAAACAGTAAAATCCTGCCCTTACTGCACTAGCTCCCCCAAACAGGCCTTCCTCTCTCAACTCCTGTATTGGCTCATCTGCCTGAAATATGCCCCTCCTACCCTAGGGCTTGCTCCTATTCTCTTTCAGAGCACCTCTAAAATCTAAGAAGCTTCCCCTGAACTGGCTCCTGTTCCTCTTCTACCAGCTTGCAGCATGCTCTGAACTGGCCCTCAACACACAGCATGGAGATTGTGTTTTTTATCTTTTTTGTGCCTTCACTAGAGTGTGAGTTCGTTGAAGTCATGGTACACATTTTATCAGTGCATCCAGAGAACAATGCCAGAAACAAACTCCTTAATGATATTTGCTAATAGTAAGAATAGATGTGGTGCTTAAGTTTGTCTTACATTATGATTAACTATAACTATTTTCTATTAGGACATAAGTTTCCTAATAGCAAAGGCTGCACTTTATGTATATTAATCCTGGGAGTGTATTGTACACTACAGGTACTAGTATGTGACAGGTATTCACTGGATATTTTTCCCTTGACTTACTCACTCAGAAGAGGGTTGGCCTTCAAACAGTGCTTTCATAAAATTACACTGACTTCAGTGATGATGTCATTTCTTAAAATATTTTGGGATAATTCCTTCCCCAATCGTGTAGGAACCAGCAAAGAAAGTCAGTTTTATTACTTACTGTGACCCCAGATGTTGTTATTCAGCTTGGTTATCACAGTTTTCCTCTTCTGAACTCTTCTGGTTATGTGTTAAAAATCACTTGACTCCAAAATTTAGAAATTTTGAGCATATTTAGTATATAGGATTATGAAATTCTCAAGCGCAATGACAGTGTCTGAAACAGTATCTGACATAGTAAATTTTCCTTAAAGATATAGTGAGTGAATGAATGGATGGATGAGTGAATGAATGAATGAAAGAAATATGTGACAAACTCTGAACATAAATCCAAAAATATACTCCAATATTTTCAATGATATCAGTATAATTGGAGTACACTCTGGAAGAGAGAAGTTATTTCAGTGTATTTCTTCTAACAAAATGAGAAAATAGTGATAATAAATCCACCTCTTTGTCTAACAGACATGCCCTGCATTTTCAGTGTTGCATAAGGAGCTTTGAGTCATTGACAGGTGTGTCAGTATTTGGGTTTGAGTTCTTCTCATCATCTGATAACTGAGTTCTTTCTTTGAAGTCTCCCTTTTTAGTCACCCACCCTTGGGATTCTAGACTTTCACCTATTTAAGCTTCTTTCCTCATAAACTCTTATTTTGTTGCATCCCATCTTCCTTTCTGTTTCTTTTCTTTTGTTCCAGTCATTGGATTTTCTGACACCTTACTGCAAGATCCTCTTATCTTCACAGCCATGAACTTTTAGGCTTTTAGTGATGTTTATAGCTCACTAGCATAGATCCCTTTCGTGTGCACAGTAGGCAAGAGAAGAGCATCCTTAAAAAACAAACAGAGTCCTAGATCTCCATGTAGGGCAAACAGAGAAAAACAATTTTGAACATTTTTTCCTTCTTTTAGATGATATAGGTCTGGTGAAATAAATTAACAGAGTCAAGCATAAGTTAACTCAAGGAGAAGCAAGTGATAACAAAGACAATCCTGAGGGTTCTGTTTCTTTAAAACAACAGGCATGAGGTTTTGTTGTATTCTAAGAGTGGTAGAGAGCGTATTGTCTGCTGTCACACTCGTATGCATGCACGCTTCTGCAAGCAAGTAGATAAAAATTAAAACTAAATACTGGGCATTTTCTGCTTTGAACTTTAAAAATAATTTACAAGTATTAAAGTCAACTTCCATGGCCTTCTTGTATGGAATATTTAAAGAAAAAGATAGTCAATGGAAGGAAAGGGGACACATGACTTGCATGACCCTTTGCTATTAAAAACTGAGAATACGTATCCCCTATTTTTATTACTCTAACAAAGTGACACATATTTCTTAAAGCAGAGTAGGTTCTTAGCAAGCTGGCTGTAGCTTTTCACAAGTACACAAATAGCTTCAGTGACATTTTATCAAGTGATTTCCAGTGTACAGGTTTCTAAACCTTCAGCCCACTGGATCACCTTTAAAAGGAAACAGTGTCAATTGTAAGAAATTTAAGAAAGCCAAGGCCAGGGCCGGTCATTGTGTTAAAGATGGATGATACAGCTTTCACTGTTGCCCTTGTACCTTTCTGGTCCCTGTAAACCTCTACTTAAAAATAGGAGTGACTCAAACAGAAGTCAGGAAAAGGTTGTGCTGATATGAGATGATACCAAAGAGATGGTATTACTCCCAGGCACCCTAAGTGAATGGCAGGTTCCATTTGTGAACATTGCTCAGAAAATACATTTTTATCTTCCATTACTGAACAAAATGAAGGATTTGCCTTAGAATATAGTTCACCAGAGTTGTTTATTTTGGAGGAAACCTCAAAATTTGTTTTTATCCTTTCAGGGGGTTTTCGATAAATTTTACTAGAAACCCCCCGCCTCCCCAGAAACCATAAGACATGATTCTCATCGTAATGTTCACAAAGTCAGAACTCGCTTGGTCATATATGTGAGTTAAATTTTCTAGAGCAGCGTTCCCTGATATGTGTTCTATACATGTAGTCCCTTGAAATGCCCTCTTTAAAAAGGACGGTGGGGGAGGGGGAGACGCATCACATACTTCATCTCCCTGTGAATGAATATTCACAAAGCACATTCACATATTCAATTCTTTGAGAATTCTGCAGTAAGTGAGCCTGTCAAAGTTCATTTAATATAGTACGTCTAAAACTTACTAAACAGACGAATTTTTTTTTCATGGTGTACTTACTGAAATCCTGGAGGAGTATTTTCGAGAACACACTTTGGGAAAAGGTATTTTCTAGACCTTTGGCTCCACACATGAAAAAAGGGGTAAGACTAAATAATTTTCCTGGTCCCTAGCAGGTCTCAAATTCTATGGTTTTATAAAAATCTCAATTGTATAGTCACCAGAGTCGCAAAATGTCCATAAAAGCCAGCAAAAAGGATGGTTTTTCTGGCAGAAATTAGGAAAAAACAAAGATTCTTCTATGTGTTATGTTTAATATTGCATAAACTATTTCTTGCTTCTTCATCAGATAACTTAAAATCCACATGCTTTCTCTTAATCTTAATCTTAAATTTAAATTTTATTTCTATTGAGGATTAGAATCCACATTCAATTTCATATACGACATCAATTTAAGACCGTGTATGTGCTAAGTCCACGGGGAAAAAAATAAGATTTTGTTTCACAAGATGTTACAATTACTGGTATCATTGTTATTCCCCTCTCCTACTCACATTATAAGCTCCTCAGACAGCAGGACCAATTCTCTGAGTTATTTTGGAATGTTTTATTGCATACAATATTGAGTAAACTGTAGTCGCTTCTTGTTTTTGTGAAAGTACCCAATAATGAATAAAATATTTAAAAGGAAACTACACTTTATCTCATCTCTTCTGAAGATTCTACAGGTATAGAGAAAATTGTATCTTTGTTTTTCAACAAGTCAAGAAGCAAACCTTTTTAGAACTGGCGTTAAGATATGAAACCAACATCACACACACACGTGTGGTGTATGTATATGTATATTGTGTGTGTGTGTGTGTGTGTGTGTGTGTATATGCATGCGTGTATGTCTCAAACACTGTGAAGTAAGTCTCAAAGTATGAACAACTTAATGAAGACACTCAACACAGGAAAAACATTGTTGGTTATTGATTTTATGTGGACATTCACAACAATGAATCATAATGAATAAATATTTTTTTATCTGGGAAAAGAGGCAAGTGGAGTTAAACGTTTCTCTAGCACTTGCCATGCGCCAGGCATAGCCATTATAATTTAATTCATAACATTGTAAGCATTATTATCAGCATTCTCTTGGTAAAGATACAGAGGCTCAGAGAGATTGTTATTTTGACCAAAGTCACACAATAAGTGGCAGAGCTGAGATTTGAACCAAGTGCTTGTAATTTCAAGTCTACTTCATTCTAAAATGGAACCAGTGAAATTATTTTTCTCTTAAAATCTTCTAGCTATTGAAATGCTATGTTGCAAAAAGAATTTTAATGAGATCGTACTACTGAGTTGTTATGAGGAGTTTTGTTGTTGTTGTTGTTGTTTTGAGACAAAGTCTCACTCTGCTGCCCAGGCCAGAGTGCAATGGTTTGGTTTCGGCTCACTGCAACCTCTGCCTCCCAGGTGTAAATGATTCTCCTGCTTCAGCCTCCCAAGTAGCTGGGACTACAGACGCACGCCACCACACCTGGCTAATTTTTGTATTTCTAGTAGAGACGAGATTTCACTATGTTGGCCATGCTAGTCTCAAACTCCTGACCTTGTGATCCCTCCCCCTCAGCCTCCTAAAGTGCTGGGATTACAGGCATGAGCCACCGCACCTGGCCATGAGGAGCTTTTTACATCAGTTTTCTCGAATACCAGAATTCAGAGGCCTTTCATTTTCTGCCTGCATGTATTGCATGTATTACATATATTAAAGAGTTTGATCATTGATGAGTATCATACTATATTTTCAGATAACAGTCTGAAACATGTTTCTTTGTAGAATATTTTACGTCACATTTAAGAAGAATTGTTATTTAAGTTTCAAAACAGACAGATTGGTCTCAGGTTATTTATTTGTTTCTTTTCTGTCCCTGCCCCCTTGACCTTCAGCATCTCCTTCTGGCTTTTGTGACACACGTGCTTATGAGCTGCCACGCCTGGGTCCCTGTGCTTAGGGTGTATATCCCTCCTCCAGACCTGGAGACAAGCCACCGTTGGGTGAGGGTTGGTGGAGACTACGGCACACCAAGTTCATCCATGCTCTTAGTCAGCACTAAATGACATCTCATTATGGGTGGACAGTAAAATATTTACCACTTAATTGTTGTACAAAAATGTATTGAGGTGAAATCCACATAATATAAAATTAACCATTTTAAAGTAAAGAATTCAGTGGCATTTAGTTCATTCACATTGTTGTTCAAGCACCATTTCTATTTAGTTGTAAAACATTTCCATTACTCCATAGGAAAACTGCTTACCTATTAAGTAGTTTCTCCTCATTCCTACTTCTCCCCAGCCCCTGGCAGCCATCAATCTGTGTTCTATCTCCTTGGATTTATGTATGCGTATAAATTGAATCATAAAATCTGTGACTTTTTGTATCTAGTTGTTTTGTCTTGGCATAATTTTTCAAGGATCATTCATATTTTAGCATATAGCAATAGTTCATTCCTTTTTATGGCCGAATAATCTATAGTATGTATATGCCACAATTGGTTTATTCATTTACCTATTAAGGGACATTTGGGCTGTTTCTGTCTTTAGGCTACTTACTGAACATAGTACTTTGATTACTCCAAAAAAAAAAAGAAATCCTGTTCCAAAAGCACTTGAAATGAGACAATTTAAAGTTGCAGCAGGAGCACCATAGAACTGAATCCAATGCCAACCTGCCGTTAAGGTTCTTTTTGAAACTGGACTCAGTAAAATATAGTGTTACTGTAAATGGACTTTAATGATACACAGTATATATGGGTTTTATATATATGATACCAAAAATGCAGATACCTTTTCTTTTAAAAAATAAATTTTAGCATGTCTATGTAAGGTATGCAGCATGGTGTTACAGACACACAGATAGTAAGGAAGTGTTTTCAGATGTAATATGATATATAATCTTGTTTGTGTTCAGTATTAATAGAATTACACAAAGCCTACTTAGATATCTTAGTTTAGAGACAAAAAATATTAGTTCTGTCCAAAAACTTTGGTAACCAGAAGCTTTAAATATATTCTTTTGTCAATTAATAAAGAGGAGCTATTGAAAACAAATTATCTGGCATCTCTACATATATAATAATTATGCAGCCAAGGCTTTTCCTTTGGAAACAATTTTACATTATATAAATCTAACTTTCTCATCCAAGTATCATTTCAAGAGAGGCAAGCTTAAATAATGGAGGCAATAGGGAAACATAATATTACAATAATGGTCTTTGGTGCGGTTTGGAAGGTTTTAGGAAACATTTGGAACTATTTTTCTCATAAAGTCAGTTAACTATTGAAGTGTTATGATAGTATTTCCCTCTGTATTGTATACAATACAAAAGGAGCCCATTTAAAGGAGACATCAATTCTAAATACCCTGATTAGAGGGATTTCCACCAACCAGGAAATTATATGCTCTAGTGTCCTAGGATTAGTTTAATAGAAAGATACAGTGAAATAAGGAAGGGATAGGTGATTTAGAGTGTCCTGTTTGCTTTCAAATGCCCATTTCTTTGCAGCTTCATCTAGCAACACCACACTGAAAAAACCTATAAGGATGGTAAAGGACCTGAATTTTCAGAGTAAATATGCACTAATGAAATTGATGTGATATTTCATTTTTTGAGGTATATTTCTAACTAGATTGGAAGCCAATTCTGTTCTCAAAACTGTTGAAATGGAAAAAAAAGTTTAAACTTTTCTTTTGCTTACACCATTATTATTTGACTGAAACTTGACAGATGTATGCCTCAAAGGTTCTACACATCTGTCAAATGTTAAATTAAATTCCTTTTTGAATTGATAACCATTACGTTTTTTGCATTTGATATGTAGATTCTGTGATGATACTTATTTTATAAAATATCTATGGTCTTTTTATAAACTTAAGTTGTAGCACTGATTAGAAATATAATGCTTTTTCAAAGTGCACAGCCTGTTGAATAAGGAAATGAGAGCTGTCTCATGGATGCTTTTAAGAAGAGTACAATATTTTTTCTTATACTTGAGCTTAAAAACCATTTGTGTTGAAGGTTACTCTATTAGGTCATTCTTGCATTACTATAAAAAACTACCTGAGACTGGGTAGTTTATCAAGAAAGAGGTTTCATTGGCTCATGGTTCCATAAGCTGTACAGGAAGCATGGCTGGGGAGGCCTCAGGATACCTACAATCATGGCAGAAGCAGAAGGAGAAGCAGGCACATCCTACATGACTGAAGCAGAACGAAGAGGGCAGGAGAGACACCACCTACTTTTTAATGACCAGATCTGACAAGAACTCATTATCTCAAAGACAGCACCAGGCCATGACAGATTCGCCCCCATGACCTAAGCACCTTCTGCATTTGGGATTACAATTCAACATGAGATTTGGGCAGGGACAAATTTCCAAACTATGTTGCCATGCCATCTGTTTTCACAGATTACTGGAGAATACAGCTAAGCGATACATCAGGATGGATAAGTTTTCTTGTCCATGAGTGCTGGGAACGTGCCTGGGAGACTAAACCTTGAGAAAATTTAATGTGTTTCAGGCTGTTACTAAAGAGGTCATTCCCGACCCTCCACTCCTTAAAACAAGATAAAACATGACAAAATTAATAGTACATCAGGCACCAGGTAATTTGAAGGAGATGGAGAAATTTTCACACTGACATTGACTTTAATTGAACTCCACTCAAGAATGAGACATACATACTCTAATACTTTTAGTAAGGTGAAAGGAGGAATATTGGCAAATTCAGTTTAAAAACTAAGATTTTTCTTTTCATTTTCAAATGGAATATCCTGAGAAAATGAACTAGAGATGGGATATAAATCCAAGTGTGGCAATCAGTAACCCCCCCATCTCTCATTCTCTCACAATCTCATTTTTAAAATGAGGCCTAAGACACAGGCCACTAACCTGTGTCTAAATTCCAGTGTAAAGCAAATAAATAAGGATTTCAGTGCCAGGATTAGTGCTAGGTGTTGCGGTACCAAAGTGAACAGGATAGAATCATCCCTATGGCATAAAGCCTGGGATAACAGGCAGACAAATAGTAACAAGTGCAAGAGAAGTGTGTGGTGGTGTGTACACTTGGATGAAACACCCAACTTGCCTAGTGGTGAGTATTAAGCTGAAGCCTGGAAGCTAGGCATGCATTACTATGTCCAGGACTCTGTTCTAACCTAGAGATCTAAAAACGTTACCCTAGAATTTTGTATTACCAGGTATCTTTGTGGTCATTCAGGGGAGTGGCTCTAATTTTTCATCCATTTTACCTCCAAAATGTGATTCCCTCACTTACACCCATTCACCCTAGTTTGTTCTCCTCAAACAGAAAACAAACAGCAGAGAACAAGGGGACTCCTTGACAGTGTTAGAATCCTGGATATTCAAAGACTTACTCTCAGCTTTGTTCTGCACCCGCATTGCTGCATCCACTCATCTCATGCGGCCTCACTGCTTTCTTATATGTTTGTGATACAATGATATAATAAGAAATACATATTTGATCTTTGTCTCAGGTTCCTGATACAGAGTTCCTAAAATGTATGGAGTTTCCTGAGTGATAGGAGGTATAAAGTTGAAAAATGGGTCTTTTGTTGTTCATAGCAAGTCTCTTTCAACCATACCTGAGCTTAGGTTCATGCCATGTGACTTTTGGAAAGCCCCTAAGGATGAGGGGACTGGTTGCCATATGGACCAACCGTGTGATTAGAGGGTTGGACGTTTGACCCCACCTACAGTCTGATCTTTTGATACGAAAGAGGGACTGGATAGAGATTGACTTCAGTCAGCAGTGGTCAATGATGTAATCAGTCATACTTATGTAATGGAACCTCCCTATAAACCCAAAAGGACTGGGTTTGGAAAGCTTTAAGGTTGATGAGCACACGAAGGTGTTGGGAGGGCGGTGCACCTGGAGAGGGCATAGATGCGACATTTCTCTTCCCCCGTGGTTTTTCCTATGCATTTCTTCCATTGGGCTGCTCTGAGATGTATCCTTTTACAATAAACCAGTCATCTAGTAAGTAAACTGTTTTCCTGGTTCTGTGAACTGTTCTAGCAAATTTTCAAAACCAAAGAGGAATTGTGAGAACATCAGTTGATAGCTGTTGGTCAGAAGTATTTTAGGCTCAGACTTGGCATCTAAAGTAGGGCACTCTTGTAGTACTGAGCCCTTAACTCCAGCACATAGTCTGAGAATTAAACTGAATTGTAGAACACCTTGTTGGTGTTAGAGAGTTGGTCCTTGTGGGGAAAAAACACACATTTGGTGTCAGAAGTGTTGAGAGTATATGGTAAAGCAGTCTTTTTTTTCTTTTAGTACTTCTCTGGAAGTAGCCATTCTTATAAGCCAAAATATTTTTTGTACTTTTCACACCATCTTTTCCATTGAATAATTAGTTGCCTTCTCTCTCGTGTTATTGCAGTTTTTCTGTAATCTAAACATATACCAAATTCTGTCTAGTTCCTATTTCTTTTTCCTCTAGAGTTTCACAATGCTAAGTGCCCACTTTTCTTTTAAGTTCCTGATAATTTCCACATCCTGCACTCACCCTTTATCCTAGTTTGTCTGATTTAAGTCCAGAAAAGTAGTTTCTCTGCTTGCATCATCTCCCCTTCTTTGAGCTTAAACTCTCAGGAAAGTAAGTCAAGAATTTATCCAATGTTGTGTTTTTGCCAAGCAACACTTCCAGATGGTGTCCTCATGGTTGAAGTTCCCCACCACCACTTTATGTTACTTCTCCTCCAGTTTTGCAATCTTTGTTACCAAACCACATCCTCTACCTGGCCTGCCAGTCCGGAGTGCATTTTCCGACAAATGTCACCACCGCTTTCTCTCTTTTCCCAAAATGCCTCCAGCCTTGGGTTTATAATCTACAAGACGAATACTGTGATTTTCATGATGTACATGGCTCTTTCTTTTGAGCAAATCTTTTATCCTTTGGAACAAAGTTTTCATTTTGGCTAGGGTTTATTCTTAACAGCACTACTATTCAAAAGCAAGTGTTTGTTAAGTAAAGAGTATTTTCCACATTTGGTGCTGGGTTATTAACATCTTCACGTTCATTTGGTACTAACTATATTAATGCTGATGGTAATTCCTATGATGTAGATATAATTCTCCCCATTTTGCTTATGAGGAAACTGAGGCTTGGGGAGGTTAAGTAGCTTACCAAAAGCTACACCATTAGTAAGTGATAAGGTTAGGATTTGAACACAGAACTGTCATTTCCAAAGCTTGCACTTCCAATCATTATAGTGCTTCCTGTATCCCATTCTGTTGCAGCATATTAGAAGTTATTATACCCCTTAAGAGCATAAAAATTTCATAAACTGCATAAAAATTCCAAAGTAAATTAGCTTCTTATTCAGACTTTGATGTGCAGACTTAGGCTCAAAGTTTTCATCACTGCTGGCTTCCCTTTAATTTTTTCCTAAAATTCTTTGGGTGCTTTTACCACTTGCTGCTTTGTTTTATCCTCCATGGTTTCAGGTTTTATGATTGTATCTGAATATTTTTCTCCCTCTCTTCCTTCCAAAATTTAGTTTAAAATCTTCTTGGTGATGTTGGCAAATTAGGGACATTTTTTCCTGGCTTCATGAAAAACACTTTCTTTGTGTACTTTTTCTTCTTGGAGTCTACAAAACCAACTCTTAGCACTTTCTATTTAGCCACCTGTTTGCTCTTTATATCCAATTTTCTCTTCTAAGGTTATGGCCTTAACTTTTGAAAAGGGATTAATACTGAAAGCGTATCCTACCACTACTCCCAAGCCCTTGAATTTTCTTCCTAAATGGAAATTAGAGCACTTTTCAATTCTGATGGCAATTTAGAACTACCTGGTATAAAAAAAAATAACAGTTCTCAGGCCCCATCCCAGATCAATTCTGAATCAGTCTTTGGATATAGGTTGTAGACATCAATAGTATCTTCAAACTCCCTAGTATTTTAAAACTTCTGATGTGCAACCACAGTAAGCTCCATAGCATCATGAGCTTTGTCTGGCAGGAACGTTTGTTCCCACTTGAATGAACAGAAGTGGGTACATTTTATGAGTCTTGGCAAGCTCCGTCTCACACTAAGATTCATGCCGTAGGAAGACAACGTGCCTCTTAGCTTGGCTACAGCTTCGTTCACAGAAATGAACAAGTTCCATGAGGTTTCTTTTCTGACTGCAATTATTACCAGCATTGTGCCTCCCTCCTAAGGTCTGAAAATAATCCTAGAGTTTTGTAGTGCCTCTGGAATCACCCTCCATGGAGAGCCTGGCACCTCTGGCATACGTCCAATTGCACATCTTTCTCCCTGTCTGTCTTGGCACATATTCTTTAACCGACTCTTCTCTTGTCATGTGTTTTCCTCTGCACTCTCAACATCTTTTAAAAAATTTCTTTCTTCCTTTGTTTGAATGTAAGTTAGAGAACCAGCCTTAAGTCTATTCATCTTCTTTAGCAGGAAACAATCATTTAGAGTAGGCCCAACTAGGCAGGAACACAAACAAAAATAGTATATGTAAGACATGATTTCTGCTTCCTAAAGCTTACTTTTAGTTAGGAAGAAAAACAAAGATACATGAAACCAGCAGTCATGGTTGATAAGTAGTCAACAATATTCATGAGTTTCAGAAAAGAGTGTCTTAGGGAAGGTAGACATTGAATTGAACCTTTAGGATAAAGTAGAGAGGTCACTGCAGGTTGCTTGAACAACATCAGTGAAGTTGATTATTAGGCACTATATTAATATGTGAATTTGTTTAATATGGAGAATTTGTCCTAAGGATATTGTGACACCTGGGGAAGAAGATTCCTATGCGGTAGGGTGGAATTAGGAGAGAAGAGTAATCAGACAGATTAATACTTTCACCTCACTCCTTTATTCAAATCGTTTGCTACACTATAAAGGCCAAACACTGTCTTCCATGTGTTCCTTTGCTTACCATAGTGCCTAACAAAAAGTATTCATACAAAATATATTCATGGAATGAATGAATTCTTCTCAACCTCATAGAGATGTCATAAATCTCTTTAGAAATTAGGTGAAATCTTTGAGCTCTTGTCTAGAAAAATGCAGATAAATGCAGATGTGTATACATACACACACATACAGTCACACTATCCTGTATAATTATATACAGGCTATAGAATTGAATCTTTAACACAATATAATTATAATAACACAATGGGAAGATAATATCTGTCTACCTATTTGAAAACTTTTCAGTACTGTTAACATAAGTTATGACTTGATAGTGTTTTGACTAAGAAAGTGAAAAGAAGGAAAGCGATCTTAATGAAAATTTTGATATTAGTGTCTACTTACGGGTTTTTTCTTGTTCTTTCCTCCCCCTCCGTGAGCTTTGCTAGCATGTTTTTTAAAAGCCGGTTCTCAAGCATCTGCACTTAACCAATTTGAATAATATTTCTCAAACAGGTCTTTCCTAGTTATCCGTAATTTTCTTTGCGTTCTTAGTGCATCTACACCAATCAGAAATAATGGAAGAAGAGAACAAGTTACGAGGGAGGACAGTTGGTGATTGTCATCATTGTTGTTTGCCATCCTCACTGTCAGGTGTCTGGGAAGTTTTTAGACCCCTACCATGAGCAGTAGCCACCAGTGCAAGGTGAGAAATTCAGTGGGCCTATTTAGAGCAAACATAAAAATAAATATAAGAAAATATATAATTCATCAACCAATTCTGGGTCTTTTCTAGGACTCTCCCTCTAATCATGATACCCAAAACATCACCAACCACTTTGTCTAGGCTAAGAAGATATGTTGTTTTTCTGGGGAAGTTAGTCTCGGTGAGAAATGAATTTATTGATGCATAGTCTCCCTCTAATAGTTATCCATACACCATTTCAACTAATCCTTAAAACATCCTTAGGAGGTTGTTCCCATTTGTTAAGTAAAAACAAAAGGCTCAGCTAGGTTATCATATTGGCCCAGGGTTATTTGCCTGTTAGGTGGTGACCCTGAAATTTGAATCCCAGGCAATTTAATTCTAAAGGTATTTTGCTTCTCTCACCCTCCTGTTGATGAATTTTCCCACAGACACCCTACAAATTCCCTCCCAGCCCTGTTTCTCAGAAATACGTGACCACCTTAGTGAGAGGGAAATTTAACTGGCATAGTCACCAACCTCTCTAGTGTTGTGAGCAAAATAAGAATAAAATAAAATCAAAGGGCTACCCTTTTGCAAATAAGTCTTTGCCATTAACACCAACAGATTCATTAATCCTAGCAGGCAGAAATTATCAAGTATATCTTTTTCAAAGAGTATATCCATATTGTTTTCCAATAGAAGAACAATGTGTATTTGTTAGAAGATGACCTAATTGATCCACTCTTTAGTAATCCAGGGAAGTTGGATTGTTCTGCTCATCAGTGGAAGCATTGTCTCGTCAACATGGCTCCAGGAGGCCAGGAGTGACCTTGTGTTCTCTGTGCATGTGGCTTGGGTCAGGAGGTGTAAGGCCAACAGGAAGCAACTTCATTGGTCCTTTGGGACTTTAATGTGACTGTAACTTTAAAAATCTCCAATAGCAGAAATATTTTTCCAATGTAACATACAGAGGTTGAGAGTTTGATATTTAAGTCTTGTGAAAATAAAATTTGGACTTATAAAAATAAGTACATGTTTTTGTTTGTTTTTTGGATTTTGTTTGTTGGTTTGGTTTTTTCTTTCTTTTTTTTTTTTTTTTTTTTTGGAGACAAAGTCTCGCTCTGTCACCCAGGCTGGAGTGCAATGGTGCAATCTTGGCTCACTGCAACCTTCACCTTCTGGGTTCAGGCAATTCTCCTGCCTCAGCCTCCCGAATAGCTGGGACTACAAGTGCATGCCACCACACCCGGCTAATTTTTTGTATTTTTAGTAGAGACGAGGTTTCACTGTGTTAGCCAGGATGGTCTCGATCTCCTGACCTTGTGATCCACCCTCCTGGACCTCCCAAAGTGCTGGGATTACAGGCATGAGCCACCGTGCCCAGCCAGTACATGTTTATTATAACTCTCTAGGTTCACTTTCTCTGGCAATAACCTTCATTTTGCAAAACTGAACTTTGTTAAGCAAGTATCTGTGCCAACCACTATGCTGAACACTTTCCTATACGTTGTTATACTTTACCCTCTCAACAGTCCTATGGCCTTTTTAGAAAGGATCATACCAATAATCAGAGCAGAGCGGTATGGTTGCTCTTACAATGACAAGTGATTTCTTTTCTATCAAAATAGGTTTTACAATATTCCATTTATGACTTTTGTTATCCTTCCTTCCAAGAAGGGATAAATGCTATTTACAGGAAGCTCTGTTTAATAATATCAGGTGAACAGAATTCTATTTTTAAAACTGTTAGAACTGACTGAAGGAGTTTAAATACTGAAGGCCCCCACACGAAGCCAATTCTACAGCACAAGAGCAAGTCCAAAGTGCATGTTAACATTTAAAGCTAGATTGAAATTTAAATTCCACCAACCAGAACTCGGGCTGATATCAGTGTTGATCATAGAAAGAGATGTTTCTAATTAACTAACTTTAAAGCCCTATCTTAATGACTTAGAACATTCTTGTGCACATCTGTGCTGCAGGAGTAACTGGATTACCTCCATGGTGTGTGTCTCTGGGTGTGCGTGTGTGTTTAAAGCAATGCTATAACTCTATCCAAATGCAATTCAGCACTGCTTTAAAGTTTAGAAGCAAATGTGTACTTAGTAACATAGTTTAAAACTTGAAACCCTCCTCTACCTTATATTGCGCTTCTCTTGTAAATTGGGCTTGTTTGCGGAAGGCAGCCATTTCAAACACTGTGACACATACGTCCCAGAACTTCTTCCCTCTTACTTCAGCCTAACTTAAATGAGCACCAGAGCCAGGGCCTCTCATGTGGTTTTGCTTCATCTGACAGTGACATCAGTATCTTTCCATTTGCCTTATTTTTGTAAAATTGTGCCCAGAATGAATGGCAAGGCCAGTAAAGGAAACTGAGTCCTAGGAGTAATTTTTCATTAGGGTAAATGAGGTGATGTGATAAACAAGTAAAACCCAATGTGACAACATAGTAAAAAGCTGTGATACGAAATGTTGGATTCTATTCCTATAAGGGTTTTCTAAGGCCTTTATACCTTTTGCATGTCTCGTGTGTATATAGGCTGATCAGTGGAAACGTAATTGGTAATCAGGTATTTATTTCTATCAGTGAATGACCAGATGGCTCTTGCCTCCATTGTAAGAGAACCATTTTGCCTATCCAATAACTCAGGGACATTATGTGTAACAAACTGAGCAGGAGGATCTCTCTAGCCCAAGTAAGAAACTACAGCTGCTTTTCTCTACTTTGTAAAGTTGGCAGAGGCTCACAAATGACTTTATTCTTCTTTTTTAATTGAAATAGTTTGTGTATTTTCCCTACCAAAGTAACACATGCTTATTCTGGAAAACTATGGCAATATAGACAAAATAGGGGAAGAGTGCTTACAAATCAGTTTATACTACCTATCACTTGCTGCTTGGAGATTTGATGATGGTGATGAGGATAAAAGGCTGACATTTATTTGAGTACATACTCTTGCCTGGATGCTGTGCTAAGTGCTTTACATAAATTAGCTTATTTAATCCTCCCCACAACCCAGTAATGTCAGTAATGGTATTAATCCCCCCTTTGCAGAAGAGGAACTGAAGCCCAGAGATGTTAAGTGAATCATCTGAAGTCACACAGCTGCTAGGTCACATAGTAGAGGGCAGCTAATTGAACCTGACAGTGAGCCCCCGTTGATTTCCAAGAGTTAATTGATTAACTCTGTTGTATATATTACAAATATTTTTTATTCTTTTGTAGGTTGTCTTTCATTTGTATTTATGAAGCTTATGATATATTATTTTACACAAATGAGTCCATTCTTTTTTTTCAATGGAGTTTCACTCTGTCACTCAGGCTGGAGTGCAGTGGCACAATCTCGGCTCACTGCAACCTCCTCCTCCTGGGTTCAAGTGATTCTCAGCCTCCAGAGTAGCTGGGATCACAGGTGCGTGCCACCATGCCTGACTAATTGTTTTGTATTCTTAGTAGAGATGGGGTTTCACCATGGCCAGGCTGGTCCCAAACTCCTGACCTCAGGTGATCCATCTGCCTCAGCCTCCCAAAATGCTGGAATTACAGGCATGAGCCACTGCTTCCAGCCGAGTTTATTCTTTACTTTTGTGGTTTTTACCTTTAGCACCATGTTTGAAAAGACCTCTTCTAACCCTAGATTATAATGTAGGAAGGAGAAAAATATGCTAGCAGTACTAGAAGAAATTAGCCACAAGCCAGAAAACCATAGTATCTACCCAAGTTGTCACCCACAAGAAGAAGATCTGAGAGTGTGATTGAAGGCAGTGGTGGAAGGGAAACTAAAACTGCCCTTTCATTATACCTTATAAAGTCCAACTTACTCAATAGACCAGTTACTTACACATCTGTTCATGCCTTCTCCTCTCTCCTGCAGGCTCCTGCAGTAGGGACCAGACTGGGAGGGTCCGGATGAGAGAAAAAGGGGGAGTGTGGCTAGTTATATAGATGGAGCTGTTTGAGGGCCTGTCATAGGTGTCACATGCCTTTGGTTGAGTCTTTTGTGTGGCACTTAGTTAATGTTCTTTTGAGACACACGTATGGAGACCTCATACACAGAGTTAGTACACCTGTCATAGATGAAACTTTATCTGGGTAACTTCTAATCACCTCCTTTTCTCAGGTCGTACCCCACTTGCATGTACCTTGCCCTAAAACCCTTAAGCATAGTCCTTTCAATACTGTGTAAGCCTAGCTCCCTCCCGCTACCACTAGGCCCACAGGAAAACACATCAGACATCTTCTTCCTTACAAATGGTAAAAATAGAGACTGCTTCCATTGCTTGCCTTTCTCCTTGACATGCCATGGGGACAACTTTGGTCAGCCTCCTTCCTTCAGAATCTCAAATCATGGCCATCACCATGATCTATGCCCCATATTTTAGGGGGCATGCAGTAGGTTCTCCCAAGAATTCTGTGCTCTGTACTAGGAGTGGAACGAGGCAGGTGTTGAGTTTCGGCAGTTTGGCAGTCATCCAGCTTGGGGAAGAGATGCCAACCCCTCTTCTGGCAGACGTCCCAGTCTCTACCCTTTTCTTACATAGGCTGTTAGAGAGTGATAGGGTAAGAGTATTTTACAGATAATATTTCTGTCTTTAGCAAGTCCTGCAGAGGTGTGCCTAGCACCTCTATTTAGCGTTTGTAGGTATTAATCCTCAGCATTAGAGCCTCAGCTGAAATGCCAAGATGATAAGAGAAGTCCTATTCCACATCCTACGATACGGAGTTATTTTGTGTTATGGGGCTATCATGTGATAGAAAGATTGTAATTTTTTTTCTTTCAAAATAGATTGTTAGTTATCACAGATGCTTTCTGATTGGTGTATTACTTTTTAAATAGTAGTCCAAGCCGTCAATAAATTGATGTTCATTTCTTCTAGAAGTATAACCCCATTACAATAAAATGAAAAAAAAATTATATCAAAGGAGTGTTCTATGTAGCAAAGCTATTTCTGTGTCACAGTGTGTAGTCCTTCAAAGCAGTGTTTTGTTGATCTTAGTGACAACAAATTCAATATATCTAATAGTACTGCGTAGCAGGTCTTCATTCTCTTTCCTGTTGATGTGACAGTCACTCTTTAATGAAACCTTACTTTGTATACCATTTGCATTGTAGATCAGGAATGAAGAGCTGAGTTTGCTCAAGCAATAGCTGATCTGTTTATACTTTTTATATTCTTCCATCAAGAAATAATTACCCTTCAACCAACCTTCCTCTTTCCACTTCATATATGCAAACCACCTAAATAAAATATACTCAAACTCCCAGGACCCAGAAAAGCATAGAATAGTGTATGCATAACCTTTTCCGCTTCCTCATACCGAGGCATTCATTCGTTCAGCAACTGCATAGTAAGCACATACTGTGGGCAATAAACCTGCTAGACAACAGAGTTGATTTTGCTCATTTATTTACCACAGGGAAGTAAAGAATAAGATTTGTTTTAATTCAAGTTCTGTAAAATTGGAATGTTATTTCTGGCTTAACAAAGATATTGTTACATAATTTTTGGTATCTCATTGATTTGTTGCCCATAATTCTCTTGTTGGAATACATCTACACATGGATTGGTTTTAAATGGCCTTCAGCAGTTTACTGCAGGGCCATCAGGCCATTTGCTGTCTGTATTCCCAAACTAATATCTAGTTCTAGAATAATCTGGCTTTTGACACCATTAGGACTCAGTTATACCCTGGCATACATTTCTGAAGCGTTAAATGTGTATAAAGTATCACATGTATTGTTGGTTCAGGTGATATACACAGTACTTTAAGATAGCCCATGCAGACTCTCAATACAGCTAAATAATGGAATAATTACCTTTTTAAGTTATAAGAGATTTTTTTTATTTTATATGAGAACTCCATTGAATAATACTTTTTCTAGAATATTATATGTTTAAAGGTATACAGTTTTCATTTATGTCTAATTTTGTATTTATGCAGATGTTTGTACATCTTTGTGGCCATGACCCACAATGATATTAACACAAACTCTGAATTTATATTGTCTCTACTGAGAGTATTTGTCCATATTCATGAACTTACTTTTGAAAGAAAAGATGTTTCAGGGTGGAAAGTAAAAACTCTTCTGCAAATAATGTTGTAACTCACAATAATGTTCACCATTTTCTGAAAGAAGATCATGAATTGTTGTGATCTTTAAACAACCAACATGCAAAATTTGTTTAAAGCTCAGAAGAAAGAAATTCAGCTATAGAATGTTAAAAGGTCTGATTTATCTTCTAATTATTTTTCCTGTAAGAGCGAGATTTGAGTTTGAGTGGGCACTCTATAAATATCTGCTGATGCCTAATAACTTAAGTAAATATCTTACACTTTAGAACACTAGTTCTTTCTTTTCTTTCTTTTTTTTTTTTTTTTCCTTTTTAAGGAAGGATAAAATCTGGATTCAAACCCCTTTCCATTGGCTCAGTTTGGTGCATCAATAGCTCTTCCAAGTCATGCTGAGTAATGCCTAGAAGTGAACTTGTCACCTTCCTCACCTCTTCACAAAACCTCTTCTGATGTGTTCTATCCATTATCTAGTCCAGTTGGAACAAGTCAGAAACTGCCTCTTACAACTCACTATGGGCTTAGACTCTCAAGAACTTCAGATACTAGAATTTCTGGATAGAGAAGATAAAGTAGGTTTTAAAATAATAGCATACGAAATAAACTGAAAACATGAGAAATAAAAACTATACTGTAAAAAATAATGCTTATTTTTAAAGGACTGCATAGAATTTTTATATATTCATCAAAATTAACTCAGTAGACATGCTAAGTATTACATATTGATAAAGAGAGAATTAGCAAACTAGAAACTAGATATTAAAAATTAAAAGAACGTAGCAAAATGAAAGAAGATACTGAAAATAGGAAAGGTGTTGGGCATAGCAGTATGAGTCTGCAGTCTCAGCTGCTTGGGAAACTGAAGTGAGAGAATTGCTTGCGTGAGCTTCAGTGAGTTGTGATCCTGCCGCTGCACTCCAGCCTGGGCAACACAACAAGACCCCATCTCACATATATATATGAAATTTTAAAAAGAAAAAATAGGAAACAGATGTTAAGGTCTTAAAAGATGAGAATCCAACATATGTTTAATAGGAGTTTCAGAAGGAAAAACTAGAGAAAAATTTAAGAGGCAATATTCAAAGAGATTTTTGGACAGTATTTCCAGAGATTACGAAAATCATGAATCCCGAAGATCATGTATTTAGTTTTAAAAGATCAGAGAGTACAACAAAAGGTTTATAATAAAAAGCAAAATCTTCTTCCTCAGTCCTCCCTACCCCCACACCCCATACCTTCCTCAGAGGCTACCCTCTGACAAAATTGTAGTAATTTCTTATCTTGCTATTTCTTGATTTTTTTTTTAATGTGAGAAATCTATTGACTTTCCTGCCTTTGGAAATGATATAATTAGCTCTCTTTTATAAGCACAGACGCATACACACATTTTTCCTCACCCTGTTTTTCCAATATGACTATATCTCAACTTTTGCTTAAATAAATATTCTGTGTTTACAGCATTATTACTATGTAAAAAGTGTTCCCTGGTGAGCCTCATTGTGTTCTATGATTAGATTTCTTTTCTCAAACAACGCTTCATTTTTTCCTAGAGCTAATTATTACATTGGCTTTATTTGTTTGGTTTCTGGTCACTATCAACAAATCCATTCCCAAGCACTGTTACTATCACTAATTCATCTGCTCAGTGTTGACCACATTAGGAAATCTGTCATTTCCATTTTTTTTCTTGGACTCTACCTTCCTGGAGGCCTCAATTCTCTTGCTCCTGTTTGTTTTATTTGCACTTTGGGGCCTTGGGTCAACTATGTCCTGGATTCTGTGTCTTTCTTTTCCTTGGTTTACTTTTTTCCTATAGAGGAGCACGTCCAACGGTATCTTCTCAAGAAAAAGAGTACATAAGAGCCTTGCATGCCTGAAAATGACTCTAGCCTACCTCACATTTGATTGATATTTGACCGAGTAATGAACTCTCATTGGAAATCATTTATTTCAAAAGTTTGAGGTCATGTTCCATTGTTTCTGCTTTTTAAACTTCCTCCTGAGAAGTCTTTTTCTAATTCCTTGCATGTGACTCCCCTTGCTCCCTCACCCAAAAGGTATTAGGACCTTCTGATTTACCTCTGGTATTCCGAAGTTCTATAATGATTCTACCTGGATTAAATTTTTGTTGCTTCGTTATTCTGAGAACTCAATCCATTAGTACAAAGAAATTTCTTATATTTTTTTATTTGATTTTCTTACCACTTTATTTTCTCAGTATTCACTTTCTTCAATTCCTAAATTGACCTTATTTTTTCTCTTCCCATCTTCCTTATTTTTGTTTTTGTTTTTATTGTGCTTTCAAGAGTTTCTCCACTTTATCTTTCAGCCCTTCCATTCATTTTTTTTCTTTTTTTAGTTACGATATTTTTAATTGCAAGCAGTTTTTCTTGTTCTTGGATGTACTTTCTTATTGCATTTGTCTTTTCTGCCATGAATGCAAAATCTTATCATTGTGGATATTTCTTACGGGTTTTTTTTTAAGTTTTCTTCTGTTCTCTACATTGTCTCAGTTCCTTCTAAGTGAAACTGGAAAAGTTCCCTTGTCCCCTAACAGGACATACGATGGGGGTGTGACTCGCTTTTTCAGTACTCCACTGTGCAAACCTCTAGGGGAGCATACAGATGGGCAGGCTGTGGGGCTCTGACCCCATGCAGTGTCTAGGGGTGAATGTTTACAACTGAAGCCCCAGTGGGCATGTGTTTCAGGGTGCTGTTTTAGTTTTGCCGTCTATAGGCGGCTTGTCTTAACCAGCTCAGTTAAACCTCTACTTTGTCACAAGGACAGAGGGCTTTCTGTATCCTGGGTTCTTGCCTTGGTGTACCAGAAGAATCGAATCACACCTGGGACTGGATAATGAATGCAAGGTGTTATTGAATGGAGGTAGCTCTCAGCAGATGGAGGAAGCCAGAAGGGGGATCCAGTGGGAAGGTTTTCCCCCTAAACTCCGCCTTGTTCTGCCAGTCGGTGGCTTGCCGGCCCAGTGCCTGTCAGTGGGTTCCTCTTAATGTCCAGCCACCTGTGTATTCCTCTGCTAATGTGCTCCTCTCAATGTCCAGCTGCCTGTGTGTCTACCTACTGGGGTCTCAGGGTTTTTATAGGCACAGCATAGGGGCGTGGCAGGCCAGGGTGTCTTGGGAAATGCAAGATTTGAACAGGAAATGCCTGTCCTTACATAGGTTCGTGGGGGTAGAGTCCTAGCCAGGGACCCCACCCTCCAATACCCAGCACTTCCCTTACCCCATTCCATATCATTTAAAGGGACCACACTCTTCCCTTTCCAGCACTTCCATATCACAAGTTCCCTTTTTATGTTTTGTCTTGTTTATTCCATGTTAAGAGTTTTCCTCAAGTGTCTGGTGGTTCCTGAGTGTCCATTCCTATCGAAGAGCAAGACTGTGAGAGATGATTAGAAGTTCTGTGTTCAGAGACAGGGCTTGTTGACTGGTGACCTTTCTCATGAAACGAACAAACAAATTCAATTGTTTTGTTTTAGCATCCCCCCACATTTCAGTTTCACTAAATCAGTCTAGTTAGTTTCCAGAGAAAGGCTCTTATTTCCTAGAAGAGGAATCTCCAGCTATCTGGGAGCCAAATAGGTGAAAGTTTCTGGAGAAACACCCCAATGAATGGGCATACTTTCACTTCACTCACCCTTGCCTTTGACCTTGCATGGTCTCTGGTTTAACCCCTCAAGTTAGGATGCATCCTTTCTGCTGTTGAAGTGGGAGCTGCATGGGCTTAGAGAGGTTATCAAGGTATTTGATGTCACTCTATGTAAAATCGCTATCAATTCTTCTGTTTTCAGTTCTGCTCCACTAGTGCGCCTCCATAGAGAAGAACCTGGACTGATAAGTTCCTGAGCCTTTCAGAGTTTCAGTGGAACACACAACCTTGTTGGCTAAAACCACATACACACACACACACACACAAACACACACACACACACACACACAAATATACAAATTCTGCATTCTTATGGATATTCTGCCTTCTCCTGTCTGCTCAACCACCACTCATCCATCTGCTTTCCATCTTCTGCAGTTTGGTTCACATTCTTTTCCATTGCAGTCCTTCCCTGTTTTTCTTTTTATCCTAGTGAGCGTATGCCTTTTAAATAAATTTCCTACCATTATTTTAGTAGGAATTGAAAAGGCAAGGGAGGATTGAACATCGGTGTTTGCTCTACCATCTTTGCCCCAATCCATTCAAGCTATATCTGGAATGTTTATCCAGACTCAATTTGGACCCTCACTTGTATCATTAAGGACAGAAAGACCTCTCCCTGCTTATTTTTCAGGCCTCATCTTTTGTCCCTCCCCTCCCCATACCTTCCCATCTACCTCTGCCCAGTCAATGCTCTGGCCATATTTTGCTTTTTATCTCTGGACCATGTTCTCTCTTTCCCTGGGCTTTATGCTCATGCTGTTACTCTTAGCACAATGCAGCTCTTGCTCCCATACCTGGCTAACTTCTAATCATCATGAAGGTCATGACTTCAGATCATCTTCTCTAGAGAGCCTTCCCCTGGCACTAACTCCCTTTCTAGGGCTGGGTTCTCATCTCGTAGCACCTAATTCTTTCCTGATTGAAGCACCTACGACATTATATGTTCCATGAGGATATCTTAGCTAATTTACCTGGCAGATAGTAGGCACTCTAATTTTTGTTGAATGATGAGTGACTGTTTCTTTCTCTGAATCTTTTTCACTCAGTGTTTTCACTGAGTATTTGCTGTCTTTGCCTTCAAGCCTTGCTTATATTGTAGTAATGAGTAATGGACCAGCAAGTCAGATATTTCAAATGTATCCATCTGTTTTATTTTTACTCCCTTTTTCCTAAGAAGTACTAAAAAATGTAGAAAAGCTGAAGTAAGTAGAAGTGTTTATATATCATTTTGTATACTTAAAGGTTTTATTTCAGATGTAAAATTAACAAAGTTATGTTTTCCAATATTCTGGATGAGGTCAGTTTCTATGGCTTAAAAATTAGATAGCAATATAATCAGAATTTGAATTGAATCAATACTTAGTGTCCTAACATTTAATGTGGGAGCCAAAAAAAAAAAGGTGGTTGTGCTGAAAGTTGGCTTTGCTGGTAATTTTGATATATTCAGGTTGTGGATAGGCAAATGAAAAAGAAAAAAAGACTAGATTTTTGATGTCCATCTGTTCATGCTTCAGAGATCTGGAAACTGAAATTTTAAATTTTCTGGTTTTATTTTCCTGGTTTATGCAGTTTTAAGAAGGAAAATGACAGAACCTCTCAGAAAAATGAAGGAATACAAGTAAAGACAAGGAAAAGTGCAAGGTGGAAAACAGTATCATAGGAAAGACATAATAGAAATGGAGGAATATATTCATTTAATTAATAACATTGGATCTTTTGCAATTAATGCATCTCTAGGCATGAGTACAATTATTTGATTAGTATACAAATGAAAAGAAGATAGCATGAAAAGTACCTGCCTTAAGTGGATGGTTAAAGTATAAGAAGTAATAAGAAAACTATGCCTTGAAGAAGACATGGGTCTCTAGTTTATAAGGTAGGCTCAACTATGAAAGGGTCAGTGGAGTGTTGGACTAGAGGTTTTAGAATGTTGAGTATTTCTCTAATAACAATTAAATGCAATGATGATCTTTACCACTATTATCAATAATAAAAAATAGTGATCAGTAATAACTGAGTTCTTAACATGTGCCAAGCCACTTGGAAACATAATTCTGCAAGGTAACATTATTGTTATTCCCATTTTGCAGATGACATAACTGATTCTTAGAGAAAGACTTTTCTCAGGTCAGCTAAAAAGTGACAGAGCCTTGAATTTACAACCAGTCAATATGCCTAGACCGTTTTTTGCCATTTTGCCTCTTAATAATAAGATAATCATTAGACTTGATTAGATGCTTAATCCTTATTACCTCTGTGAGAATTCTAAGACTAGCCTCATTCTCATTATTCAGATGAGAAAACTCAGATTTAGAAAGATTAAATGACTTTATTCACAACCAAATTTTAAAGAAAAATTCCTTTCCTGAAACACAAATCTTTATTATTTATTTATTTATTTTAATTTTTTAAAAAGTAACATTTGGCTTTAGAATAAAATTTACAAACATTTCTCCTTTTTATTCCCCACATTTTCTCATCAGTATTGATAGTTAGTTTGTTTTTCTTTCAAAATAGTGTATTTTTGTCACTATCTATCAACAGAAATATAGTGTCTCCTTTTCTGTTACTATTCTGATACTCTGTTCAGGAAATTTGACCCATCATAGTGTTGTCCCATTGCCCTTTTTCTGCCATAGTATTCAGTAAAATCATGTCATGCTCCAAAAGAATCTCTCAAATTGGAAACACTGCCCTAGGATAATTCTTATATTGGTTTGGAAAGAAGAAAGTTATTCTTTCTTCAGTACCAGTACATTTTCCCATCCTATTTTCAGCCTCCAAATAATGGCTTCCTCTAAAAAATCATGGAATAGAACATGCTTAGAAACCATTTTTAGGGTTTCCATCAATGCTTTATTGTTGCTATAGGAGATATTTGATTCCAAAGATTATGAGAACATTTACTTGTGGACAAGGTAAATTCTTACACAGAAAGTAGAGCAAATGTACATGGGAAACAGCAACTTCCTCTTGCTTGGAAGACATTACTTCAGATCCATACTGGGAAAACCTTTCATTGTTCTTATACCGTCATCATATTAAGTGAGGTGAATAAATAGAAGCTTTTGAAACTTGGCTTCTGAGTTACGACTAGAAAAAATGACGTGCAGATTTTTAAGTTTGAAAAACGTTAAGTCTTTTGAATGATAGAGATAACACAGTTTAGTAAACATGGTTTAGTTTAAAGATTATGTGGGTAATTTAGAATTTGGGGGGCTAACAGACCAAAATCAGTATATATGAAATATCACTACACATACTAAAAACTTCATAGTGCAGACAGAACCTCTTAAACATAGAAGGGTCTTAAATATTTTTTGAATGAACATTTGCTAACTGAGTCAACACAGTGACTCATTCACTGACTGACTAGGGAATGTAGTGTTATCCAACATGGCTTAAGTATGGACATCATGTAGGGGAGCAAGGAACGGTGCGTTTACTTAGATTTACTCAGCTCCTACTGCATGTCATGCCCGACACATGTTCTCCTTTTTAATGCTCTTGAGAAATTTACAAGAGCAGATATTCCCAGCCTATTTTACAGATTAGAAAACTGGGGTTCAGAGAAATTAACTGATTTGAATAAACTCCAGAACTGAAGAAATGCCTGTGCAATCCCCTGTACCAACACAGCCTGGATTCTTTCCACTTCAACATACCTGTTGCTTGAGTGGAGTAACTTGAGGTCCTTGACAGAGATTTCTTTACCTGTCCCCCCAAAATATTCTTCCTCACAGGCTTACTGTAGTACCTGAACGTATCCCATTTGTGATTAGTTCCCTTGAATTAAGTTCTTGCCTCTGTTGAAATGCATTGAGCACAAAATATGATGAATGCATTGTGACAATTTTAAGATTAGTTTCCAACAAGACCAATAACAGAGAGCCCAGCAGGATTCAGAGCTGGACCCAAATGGGACTTAGTTTCAAGATAGGCTGCAAGGAAACCCATAGGGACAGTGGTGGAGTAGGGGGTGAGTGGGTATTAGGAGTTACCTGGGTACTGAGAAAGCAGTATAAAGACCTTGGGAAATTGACCACCAGTGGGCGGAGAATGTTTTAAAGTGGAGGTAGGAAAATAAAGATTTCCTGTTTTCAGTTTAGCCTAGGGCTCTGCCAAACTGTGTTGAATTACTAGAGTAAACCTTGTGTAAACGAGAGAGTTTTGTTGTTGTTCTTAGAGAGCTCTTTTTAGGGGGGAGTGGGGATCGTGAGAAGTGAGTGTACATATGTTAGCAAGGATGGCTCTGGGTTTGATAAACATTTGTTCTGGCAACATGCAAGGTAGCTTTTCTTATTCTCATACATTCATAAGGACCTTAAATTTTCTGCGTGGGAGGAATATATCCTAAAGGGATTTTATAAAATTGAATAAGACAAACTGCTCATACTAGTAGGCAGTTAAATTAGCAATGTATACAATCTAAAACACTTTGAAATTAAGAGAGAATGGGGAATTTAGGCATAATTATTTAAGTTAAATAATGCTAATCACATAAACTGTGTGGCCAGAAGAGGCCATATAAGCAAATGGTATAAATGAGGTTATCTGGAAAGTGTTAGATTTTCAGAAATGACTCTTAGAAATGGTAGTTGGAAATAAAAATATAAAGGAACGGGCTGCTGAAAATAGAACCATCTTTTCCTTATGACAGCCCATATATATCCCAGCTATTGAAAGGACAGACATCAGGAAATGATGCACCTTTTAAAGCAGAGAAGAGAAAGCTAAAGCTTCTTTTTAACAATGGAAGATTCTCTTTTCAATGGAAGATACTGCTGTCTTTGCTAAGTGTTTTATCCCCTGGGACCACTCATGGCTAATGAGGTCAGTCTGATAACTACAGATGTTCTTCCCATTTCAGCATGCATTACTCAGGCCAGTAAGTAGTGTTTGCTTGTTAATTTTGACTATAGCTAGTTTCTGTGGATCCGGTTTTTCTTATCTTATCACAGATTCTTCATAGTCCAAGCAAGACACTCTTGCTCAGTATCCTCTCACGGACTGCTGTCAATATTTCATGTTGGCTTTAAAAGTTTGTACCATGAAAGGCAAAATTTCAGGCACCAAGCATTGAATATCTAACAACAAAGCCTCACAGCCACGGTGGGGCCTAGCGGGTGTTCCCCCAGAGCGTTTGTGGGGTGTCCATCATGACTGGCTCATCTGCAATTCAGGTATATTTAAATAATGTTCTGCCAGAGTTTCTTACTGAAACATCCTTCAGAGACATGTGCCACCTATTTTATGAATATTAGCTTTTAGCCATTACCAGCAAAGCAAAGCACGCAGCCATACTGCAGCCAACCAGCCAACGATAAGTGTGTCTTTCTGTTTTATGTTGTAGTCTCCAAGCATCTAGTTTTATATTGATATGGGTTTGCTTGCTTTTGATTGCTTTATTTAGTGAAGATAGTGGAGCGGAGGAATGGGGGTGTATGTGTACACATGAGAATGCCATATCAAAATTTTTACTTTCAAACTTTATAGGTTATATAAATCTGCTCATCATATAAGTGATATATTGAACACATGTGAGCTAGCATGATTTTTTAATTATCTGTGATATTTGCTTATGTGGCTAGATTCTAAAAATGTTAATTTTATAATTAATTTCCAACACATTGTTTGGCAACAGTGAATAGTTTTGGTTGTAAATCACCCAAGGCCTTAGATCACTGAACTGCCTCAATGTGTCTTCGCAGTTAGTTTTAAAAAAGTTATTTAATTTCAAATTTCTTTCTCCTCAATTTGGTTTCTATCCAGGAATCTACAGAAATCATTTTGATAAAAACTTGATATTTTTTTCCACTTCATCCATATTAGCCTTGAACCATATTTTCTGTCACTTTTTCACTGGTTCTCCTGCTTTCTTTCAGATGTCTTTTTGTCTCCTGGTATGTCACATTGGTGTATGGCTTCAGGTTTGGGTTTAATCATTTTCCCATGTAAATGTATTTCTCATTCCTTTTGCAATCTCTGTTGTATAAAATATGCTACCACCCATCTTACTGCTCCATGCTTCTCAGACTCTGGCTAATCACCTCCTAGGACCTCAAGTAATATTTCACAGAGTAGTATCCTTTGTTGACTGTTAATTCTTAAGCTGTGTCCTGCAGGGATGGGCGAGGAGGAGGACAGGTTATTTGTTCCATTAAGTTTGGGAAACAATTATCACATCCCCATCACATATTAGGTGCTCAATAAGTACTTTTTGAATGACCGAAAGAATTACTGAATGAACATGTTTGTAATATATAGTACCATGTACTTTGGGAAGTTCTATAGTAAAAAAATCTTTAACTTTATTTAACTCAGCATTTTCCAAACTTGTTTTCCAACAAAACTGTCTCTGGTGCAACATCTACATGTGTTCCATGGAATTAGTGTTGCACAAAACACACCTGTGAAACACCAGCCTGAAGGATACAACTACTCCTCCCTCCCCCAAACCTGAGCTATAACATAGGACACACTGAGCTTCATCAACTCCCTCTCTCCTTGGCTGCCCCATATGTAGGCCAGTTTCTTTATTCCAGTTGCTAACACCTTCATATCTCTTTCCTGGCTCAAATATGGAATAATCTTTTATCCATTACACTCTCTTTCTCTTTAATCATACACTAATTCGTATCACTTTTTTTTACCTGCTGTCTTCCAAATGTGTTTTGAGAAACAAGATGACTAATAATCTCTGTCATATGGACTTTTATCCTTGGACATTTATTTATGAGGTTATAGGTTGAACTTACTATTTTAAGTACTTTTTATTAAAATCTGTCAAAAAGACGGTTGTGAGGAATGCATTCCACCCTGGCATGCATTTTCAGCCATGACATTTTCTTCAATGGGACATGAATCAACATGAATGTCCAGAGTTGACTTGTTTCATGTTAACCTTATTGCCTGCCTTTTGACTACCTCTGTGAGTCAACTGCAAGGACTGTAGCCTCTTGACTATAGCAGAAATAAGCTAAGGTGCCCAGAGCATTTATTTTGCTTACCATCACTCTTAGTGACATTTAAAACTTCTCTCAAATCTAGTCTTTTCCTGGCTGATCTGAAAAGAAAGATTTGGCCATTCCTGTAGGTCCATCTTAGGTTTGTGTTTGGACATGGGGGCTGTGGTGAGGGGTACATATTTAGGTCCAGAAAGTGCTTGTTCCAACTGTCTTTAAACATTGCCCAACGTAGTACTGGGGTTTTGTGGCCATGCCTCTGGAACCATACTGGCGGACAGAGGTGGGGGAGGAAGGGAGTTTGAGAGGATGGGCACCAGGAGAGAGGCTCTGTTTCTGTTTCACGTATGGGTTATTGGTTGGAAAGGAGTTGGGAGTGGAGGTCCCATGGCTAATAACAGATTGGAAATGATTATGGCAATCAGAATATTTCTAAAGATAGAAACAGGTTCTGGTAAAGTTTCTAAGAGATTTGGAAACAGGAAGAAGCATTCTGTAAGATGGACAGTAAAATTTCTTTAAGAAAAATGGGGAAATTATTAAATGGGAAACCTGACATACACAGATTACTGTTTTTCTTCTGACCCTTTCTTTTCTCTCTTTCACTTCTTACTTCAGGACCTTTTCTCTTCTCATTAGCACCTCCACCAGAGTTGGAACTGGGAAAGAGAAAGGAAATGTTCAGACATGTGCCTATTTGCATAGTCACGTCATTGAGTTAATGCCAGGACAGCACAAACGTTCTGTCCAGTTCTATAGAAAAGCCAGTTTTCACCCCCGTCAGTAAGGTATTATTTTCTTTTTCTTTAGCATAGAGCAGCTTATATTGCCAGGCTTCTCTTAACTGTACATTATAAATAGTGTCTGATTAAGAATGTTCTGGATGGGTTAATTAGTGTGGTGACTATTATTAAGCAAACTGCTTGTTAGTATTATGCCTATTTGATCTTGGTATTGATGTGAAGTAATTGACCATAGAGCTACATTTAGAAAAGCTGAAATAAAGTTTTTTTTTTATTTCTATTATGGCAATAAGTTGTTTATATTAAACATGTCTATGAAAATATGAGTCTCATGGCACAGAGAATCAGAATAGACTGTGTGGGATGGTGGATGTGGTTTGTTTTGTTTTTAGAATTATTAATGCATTTGTCCAGCCTATTTCAAGACCAGCTTTATTGTAACAAAGTAGCAGAAAAGTATTTCAGCTTTTCCTTCTTACCACAGAGTATATGAAAACTAAAGTGTTTTTTGCTTTCTCCAATTAAAGGAAATATCCTGTTAGATTTGACTAATTGCCTAAATACTTCTTTTGGTGATGATCACTATAATGAATAGATTATAAGAAAAATATGAAAAGATGTTATAAACAAGGAAAACCTAGATTGTAACTGTCTTCTTTCAAGTACCGGGTTGTTACCTATATTATTTATTGGTATCTTGTCCAATTCTATTATTAAGTTTCCCTAGCTGTAGCATTTCCATAGGGAATTGATTCCATGAGCTAATAAATTAGACCGTCAGGAAGTTTTTCTTGAAATTCAGCTAAAATTTACCCATTCTTAATTTCATCTCGTTATTCCTAGTTATACCCCCTTGTACCAAGCTAAATAATTATTCTTTTTCCTTGGAGACTCTTACTGTGTACCCTTCTAGTTGTCACTTAACCAGGCTATTCATAGTTAGCTCCTTTAATCTGTCCTCATAAATCAGTTCTTCCATTGCCTTAATTATTATTATTATTGCTCTTCTAAACACTTTCTAATTTTCAAACATATACAGTTCTCAGATGCCCCAGATGATACCAGCTTTTGCACAGGGCTCTATCCTGACAGACTTAGTGTCTTCCTTCCCTGTACAACATGATCTAGAACTAAATGGCATCAGTTTGCTGAATCAAATCAGCTCTTGCTCATCTTGTCAAATTCAGGATGGTCTAAATGGTGTTTTCTATGTGCTCTACTTCCATTCAAGGTTTATTTTGATTTTTTTCGATTTCATGAGATTTGTAAGCTGTTTTAGTTACTACCCGTGTTTATATTCTGCATCTTTCCATGTCCCTATTCACTACCACCTATCAAGTCAGTCATCTGCAACCTGTGTTAACATGGGATTCTTTTCATCCTTGAGAACATTTATGGAACGTGTTGAATAAAAGCAGGCCTTGCACCTTGCCCACAGCTAAATTCCTTGTCAGTTACCAATTCCCATTGTTTACAACCTTTTAGCCAATCTCTCATCTCTTTTAATTTGCAATTTTGCTCACATGCTGGCCAGTATAAGTGAATTTTATGAGTAAGATGGATCATGATACTGTTTTCTAAAATGAAGATATGTTGTTTGAATCCCATTTTTGATTGATTGATTGATTGATTGGTGAATCCTTCATCCACTATGTTTGTAATTCTGTTCAAATCCTTTTTAAGCTTGCCTGGCACTCTTTATCTGACATAAACAAATAGGTTGCTTCACTTACTTTGTTTTCCAGATATGTACAGATGTTCCTTCTCTTACTGTGTGTTTCATATCTTTAGGAGAATTGAAAATATTGTCATGGTAATTCCTTTTTTTTTTTTTTTTTTACCTTTTGTGGTGATTAATAGCAATTTTTTGTTGTGTTTTAGTTTCTGAATCTCTTCAGTATTTTGAATTTGTTTCAGGAAGAAGTTGACTGGTTTCCACAGTGATTTGGGGTCTATGACGTTTGAAACTATACACACGCAGGTTTCTTTCCATTTTAAATCAAGGACTAAATTTATTATTTTATTAGGGCATATTTAAGGGGTTAGTATCGTGTTTTATCTTTCTATATACAATCATCTGTTTATTACTTGGGACTTCTTATGTATTTTTGAGTTTTTTCAAGGTATTTGAAATTAGAATAGAAATTATGTTTGTTTCTGAAACAAACATAGAAGCCCCCAAAACAAGCTTTTTGGTTCTGGAATGTGCATATACTACAGCCAAAGACTTTGTTTCTAGCTCCTGTGGCTCCTCCACTGTTTCTTAGTGTTGCCCATCAGCCCTTGCTTTCAGCCCTTTTTAACACCCTCTCCCTGTCTCCACGGTGACTGTCCTGATGCCTCAGTGAGTTTCTGAAAGCCCATCTCCGCCTCTGTACACCTCACCTGAAATAGATGACCTGACCTAATGCTTTAATAATGCAACTCTTTAGATTCTACACCTGCCAGCTAAAGCTGTTTTGGTTTTTCAGCTTCAATTTTCTCTTCTTCCCTCAGCTTTGTAAGACAGCTAGGTTTATTATCTTTTATAAGACCCTGCCTTTCCCCTACGCCATGATCACACATGTTATAATGTTTTTCTCCTTCCATCTTATAAGATCTTTCTGTTTCTTCAGGATCCTGCTTCCTTCCCTAGCAAGTATTCCCAAGTGAATACTACTGTGTCCATGTGTCTCATTTTAAAAAGTCCAACCGTGCCTTCCCCTTCCTTCTCTCTACCTCCTTCTCTCTGCCTCTCTCTTTCATACACAAACCCTAATTTCCTGCAGTCTGATTTCTGCCCACACCACTCTTCAAGGATACTGCCCATCAGAGTAGCCAGTGACCTACAGCGTGACAAAGCCAGAAGCTTCTTGTTTCTGCTCTGTAGCACCTCTGCAGTGTTTTATGTCCCATTTTACACATTCTTTGAGGGGTCTTGATTCATTTCAACAGTGTGATATTACTCTCTTGGATTCTCTTTCTAGTCTTCCAGATGTTCCCTTTTGCTCTCCTTCGATAGTTTTTCTTTTTCACCTGCCTCCTAAATCCATTTCTTCCCCTACTCAACAATTCATGGAAGGGGCCAAGTTTCTGCCTGGGGCTCAGGAACTCTGAGAAAGCACTTGGTCGTCTGACCCAGTCTACCCCTCTAGACCTTACATCCAGACCTGCATCCCGTTCTCTTTGGGTTGCATGTTATTTCCTGAGGAGTTGTATTTCTTCACCCCTTTTTCCTTTCGTCACCTGTTCTTTGACTCCAGAGTTTCCCCAACTCTGTCTTGCAAAATTCTTTACCAAAAACCTTCTTTAAGCCTTTATTGAGCCCCAAGTCAGCATTAATCTCTTCTCCTCCATTAAAAAAAAATTAGAATGGCCATTGTGTATATAGTATGTTCCAACATAGGTTAGTCGGCTGTTCGTGTGTCTTGTCTCCCACTCTGCTCTAAGCATTAATGGTTTGCTTTCCAATAGATAGTGAGCTCCTTGAGGATAGGCCCTCTATTTGTATATGTGGCTTACAGGTTTTAAGCTATATTATTTTTTAAGGTTTTATTTTATTTTGATTCTCTTATCAGTAAGTAACAGATATTGAACTCTGTGTGATAAAGTGTTATGGGAAAATAAGAGATAAATGATAATAAAAAAGATATTAAAATATACTTCAGGAAGCATTAGCGAAGTAAATTTAATAAAAAAGATATTCAGGTGCCCAAGACTGCAGAACAGTCATGAGCAGAAATGACAAGTGTTAATCAAGGAAGTTTCAAACATTTTTGTAGGTTAATGAACAAGTATGGCTTGAAAATAAGCACTGGGCCATGTGGCGATTGGAAAACACAAAATGGAAATCCAGAAGGATGAGTGAGGGAAAAGTGATAAAGCATCTCTCTAATCTTATGTTTTATGGTATATGCAGTGCAAGTTTTATAGCCATAGAAACTCTTTGGAAACCATTCAAAGAAATCCCAGTCCAAATTCAAACTTTTGAACTTCTCTTAGTGGCTACTACTTTTTGCACTTATTCTAGAATTTTTGTTAAAACATCTTTATTTTTTTCTCAGTTTTATATATAATCATTATGTCCTTACAGGAAGGTAAAGGACAAATTTTACATATTTTTTCCTCACTAAAAGTATATTGCATTCTTTTTTTGTAACAGATTCATGCCCAAGCACAAAACAACCCATTTAAAGAAGATGCTCAGCCTTACAGGAAATGGTGCGGTTCTGTCCACGGCCCTTCCTTTTCAGCCAGAGGAGAGAGACTCAGAGGATTTATTGAAGAATTTTAATTCAGAGTATTATACGCACTCTGGCCTTGATACTGCACAACAAGAATGTTTGGGTAACTCAGGAAGACAGGAGTCAGACTTGAAAAAGTCCAACTCGTCAGATAATTCAGGCTCTCATCATGGGGAGAATAAACAAGATCTGACTGTTAATCCCGATATTTTGGGTGAAGTTGATAATCAACAAAGACTGCTGCACATTGTCTGGCCTCACAGGTGGTAAGTCAACCATGCCAATTTTAGGAAGAATTGTAGAACTGGTAAAAGAAAATATATTCTGTTGATTAACATACTAATTTGCTGTTCCTATTGCTTTAGAAAAAGATTATTTTAATGTAGGGCATTACTAATGGTCTGCCAAGCTGGTACTACTAAATATCTTCGTATTAATGGTCACGTGCCTAGATTAAATTGAATTACAGATAATTATTTGCAGTGATTTGCTCAACTAACAATAGTGAGTAGGCACGTCTAACATACCAAGTCTTGTTCAAAAAGTTTCAAAATAGAATCAGATTCCATTTTAGGCACACACACATGCACACACACACACACACACACACAATTATCACAAAACTATTTCATATATACACACTGATAACGTAGTATTACCGTTAAAGCAAGAATCATTTCCATTATTTACTACTTTGACCAGTTTCAACTGAGTGGCTTCATTTTACTTGTCATAACGTGTATGTCAGTACATTTGAAACCATTCCCTTAACTCAGATGCCTCTGTATTGTGCTAAGCAAAATGCTTTCTAGCCAAGTCTTTCCTAAACAGAGGAAAATCAACTGCAGCGTGTAATCTCACCAAATATAAACTCAAACTTAACTCTGGCTTCTATAAATTAGGATTTAAAGAGGTAAAATGTCCCGATAATCTTCTGGTATTAGGCATGAACATTTTAATCTAGTTTTTATTCCTCCCAGTTAGTTTAATCTACATGTGGCCTGATTAGAGTTCACTTCCCCCACAGATTATGGTCTCTTTATTGCATAGATGCTAGGCTGATCATTAGGTCCGATTTTCTGAGAGCAACCGTTTGCAGGTGAAGTAATAAGCGCACCACACCGGCCGGGTAAAGCGCCTTTGCCGAGGATTTGCCTTCCAGCACATTAAAGCTCCAGAAGCTCTCCCAGTTGATCTGCAGCATCTGGTACCTAAAGGGATTTTCCTCTTTGATTCTAAATGTATGAACGTAAAATACGGGTTTGGAAGTTGATGTGGAATGTGTTTTTGGATTTGTTTGTGCAACTATAGCCTTTCTAAGGTAGTGACATGTATTTTTAAATCATATTTTACTTCGAATGTGACAGAGTTCAGTATTCTTTGATGTGATTTTAAAATGCAGTGGGTCTAGATGAGATTAACCTGTTTCAAGGTAAAATAGATGTCATCATTTACTCCCCCTCTGAAAACCTTTTTCTTTTATTCCATTAGCCTTTGGTTGTCTCTGAAATACTATTTATTGCAAGAAAATCAGTTCTAAAAGTTGGTTCCAGGTTATCATGAAAATGTTAAATAATTTCTAGACTGCTGTTACAAAACAGCAATATGGAAGAAAGAGTGAAAACCATGTTATTCGATACTTAGCACAAAATAAGACAGTGCTATGTTAATAAAATTAACAATATTAAATTGAATAATTCCCTCTTCCTTTGTATATTTTTGCTTTAATTTAATTTAATTGCCTAAAGTTAGTTGCTTAAAGAGATGCAGCATTATGTTTGTGCACATTCTTATTGTTAAAGCTAAATTATTTTTAATTTGGAGAAGAGGGAAAAAAGCCTCATCAGCAAGAGTAAATGCCAAAATATGAAAGTAACACATTCATCCTTACGGGTAATATAGTAGAACATTGGAAACTTGGAGGTTGCCAGACACATAGCTAACATTAGGGCTAATTTTGAAAATCTAGCGTGCAGTCAATTTTACTGATGCCTGGGGATATACAAGGTAGAAGCTGACAAGAGAACTAATTTTGTTTGGGTTATTTACTGCTATGCATCATCCGCAGGTTCCCGCCTGACACACAGCTATATGAAGGGGGATATTATCACACACTAAAAATTTATGTTGACATTCGATATTTGTTCAATATGTCAGCAGTATTACTTTCATAATCAAAAGAGTGAGAAAAAGAGAAAAGAAAAGCACTTTATGCTCATATAGATATATCTTTTTAATAACAGTCTATAAGGTTAATATAGTTTACCTTTGAGAGTATACAATGAAAACAAGCAGGGTTAGGAGGGGGAAATGACAGAAAGCATCAACCCGAGCTGTTTGTTTGCCATTACCTAAGCGAGCCATGTCAGCTCTCTGGCCCGCGTCTGATAGCTATTTGTTGTACAGAGAGCACAGCATAAAAAAAATATCAAACTCTTAATACTATTGTGTGCCCATAACCATCTGTCACTGCTAGCCTGGAGATGAGAGGAAGATTACGAGGAATAAACACTGAGCCGCCGAGCATTGGTAAAGCCTTCGGGCAAAAAACTCTTGTGGGGGACATCAAAGACATTCTAATTCCGAGGCAGTCAAGGATTACAGTGTGTAACCTGTGCTGACAACAGATAAATGACTGGCAATATTGTGCCAGAGCTGTTGGGTCCTGCATGGAGTACTGATGATGATGATGATGATGTTATCTTGCAGAATGGACTCTGCTGGGATAATTTTATGATAAAACACTTTTTTCAAATGCCACTGGGTCTAGGCAGACATTTACTAGCTACAGGGGTAGCAATCAGTTTCTTCAAAATTTACTGTTCTAAGCCCATTAGAGTTCCATCGCAGCAAGACTCTTCAATGAAAATCTAAAACGCCTATATTTTCTTTAGGAGAATTTATGCAAATGTTGTGAGCTGAACTCCTACCCTTTAGTGGTAGATGCTTTATCATCTGATTTATGTAAATTTGCTCATAAAAATACAGTTTATTTTTAATTGGTGAATATGAATTAGAAAATTAAGATTCTGATTCAGCATTCATCAAACATCCCCAGCTACAAGCTCGCATTTATTTCGACCCGGATCGTATGGTGGAAATCATATAATTGACCAGTCAATATGAATAGTATTCAGAGGGAAACTGGTTTCTACTAGAAATGACCAGGATTGTGTTTCTTATTCATCCCTCTTAGTTTGAGCCTCCCCCTCTCCTTGTACTTCACATGTTCTCGTCAGTATTATGAGCGGCTTTAACTCCGTGCTTGAAAAGGGGGATATTCTTTGCAGTAGCCTACAGGAAGCTCCTTAGAAGCAGGAAGTCTGTTTCATTTTCACGTTGGCCACATATCTTTACCAGAGAGAATGCATTGATGATTGTTTCCCATGTAAACATAAAGGAGAAAGGAACACTGGAGAGGGCAATTGGATTCTATATCTTGTCATTACCTTGCCTAACAAAACAAAAATAAAACCCTCTTCTTTATCATAAAAAATATGCCCATGAAATCATGCAGTTGCAGTAGCCAACTGTAAAAATGAAGTGGTGCTGACCTCATTGTGTTAGTTCCACACTGGGATCATGAATGGTCTAAAATATAGTGTCAGCCTCTAACATATCTCATACTAAGTCAACCAAATGTGGAGCCTACTTGCTAGAATATGTATCAAAATCAAAAGTGACATTTTCTAGAAGACACATTCTGGCTTTAAATCTGTGTTAAAATGCCTGTGCATGAGAACAGGCCCTTAAATGCAATGCTTGCCCCTCTCCTCATTCTTTCTCAAACTGAGCTTGTCAAGGATTATAGTGTGCAACATCTGCTGACAGTAGATAAATAACTGACAGTATTTTAGCAGAGTTGCTGGGTTCTCTGCAGAGTAATTTGTTTTCTCCTTTCCACCCAGTCTTTAATGTTTTGTTATAAACATCTATAGCAAGGGATAGTTAATAGAAATGACTTATAGAGAAAGACCTGTAAAAAAATAGGCTGCAATTGGCACCGCTTGTTGTTTTTTTTTTTTAACTATTTTCTTTCCAAATATTATACAAATATTGTAATATTAATCCAGGTTCCAATCTTTATGTAAGTGTTCTCTAATAATTATTGTAATGGGCATAGAAGACACACTGCTGGAAGGACCAAAAAAACGAGTTTAGAATACATTGAAAGATCACTCTCTCAAGGCCACAGTTCTCAAACTCTTCGGTCTCAAGACCCCTTCATCATACTCTTAAAAATTATTGGGATATCAAAGAGCTCTTGTTTATTGGAATTATACCTATCAGGGTTTACTGTATTAGAAGTTAAAACTGAGGAAAAAGTTTTAAAATCTACATGAGCGTTTTTAAAATAACAATAAATAACAAAATAACGTATGTTCACATTAATGTATTTTTATAAAAATTAACTATATTTTCCAAAACAAAGAAAAAAATCAACGAGAAGAGCAACATTATGTTTTTAAAAATCTGTAACGTCTAAGTAGAAGAGACTTAGATTCTTATATCTGCTTAAATGTTTAATTTGTTACACTATCTTGTTTTAGTAGAAGTTTATGAAGGAATTCTGCCTCACAAAGAGATATAGCTGAAAAAGTTGAGTGTTTTAATGATTTGTTCAGATTAATATAGATATTCTTCTTTGATGCTATACCAAAACTTGACAAGTAGGAGCTTCTTAAAGGTTTGCTGTAATGTGGAATATGAAACCACATAAATGATTTCATCATGCTCTGTTACATGCATTTGAATGGATTTTGTAGCATTATGCATTGGTGATTTGGGAAATACAGGTTTATGAAATTGTGAAGATCTTCCAAATGTTGACACAATTTATTATACAATTTCAAAAAATAATATTTATTAATATCACCATTGCTCTCATAAAGAGACATTTTTGAGTAATGAGAAGCTGTCAAGCTAACAGCATAAATACAATTTTTCCAAAATTCTAATGCTCCTTAAAAGCTTAAATTTATCATTGCAACAAATATTATCACTTGTTTTTCCTTGAGTGACAAGTTCACATGGTTCACGTTTGAGAAAATGGCTGCCAAATAGTGAAGTCTGATTAAATGTGGTTTTTCTATCAGTTCTTCGAAATAAATTCACTGTTTCATGAAAAGACAGCTAGTTGCTCACAACTCAAACAAGCTTACAAGTATTTTTCCTCAGGACAGCTATTGTGGTATACATGTGTATTTCCCATTTTATTATATATTAAAAGATATCTATCGAAGGGGTGAACTTTAATAAAATTAGTAAATTTTATTGCTTCTTCAAGAACATGCTTAAGTAAAACAGACTTGTTTGTGCCACTGCCTTGAATTGTGCTAAGGCACCAGCAGCTTTATTCACCACTGTTTTTGCACTATGAGGCTCTATGCCAACACAGTGAAAAAGGCAAATTACATCTTTAGTATCCTTATGAAAAAAGTTTTACTTTGCAACCCCCTTGAAAGAGTCTTGAATACGCTTGGGAGGCCAAGGTGGGCAGATCATAAGGTCAAGAGTTCGAGACCAGCCTGACCAGCATCGTGAAACCCATCTCTACTAAAAATACAAAAATTAGCCAGGCGCAGTGGTGCACACCTGTAATCCCAGCTACTCAGGAGGCTGAGGCAGGCGAGTCACTTGAACCTGGGAGGTGGAGGTTGCAGTGAGCCGAGATAGTGCCATTATTGCACTCCAGTGCTCCAGCCTGGGCTACAGAGCAAGACTGCATCTCAACAACAAAAAAGTATTTATCTTATGTAAGTCAGCTCTCTCAGACTAAATACAACTTGCATCAACATGGGCTAGGTAGCTAGGAAGCCCTAGGATACAGATCTATTATACAAAAAATTCTGTTCTGATCATAAAACCCCTGTGATTGGCCTATAATTGGATGGATTCTGGCTAAGAAAAATAAGATAGGAGTGGGCCATGAGGCATGTTAAAGAGTTTGAAATTATTAGAGTAGCTATGGTTATATGTTCTACTGTGACCTCATCACTTGGGATATAGGGAAATTATCAAAGCTCTTCACTTAAAGCAGGCTGACTTTTTATGAGCTATATGGTATTTGCAGCATCTTCCATAAAATAATGATAAATCAATTGATGTGAAGTTGATATAAAGAGTATGAATTTAGAAAGGAAAAAGTCCAGTCATTGAGAACTAAAAACAGTTCTGAAACATACTTAGGTGACTCACTGAAGTAAAACATGTACCATAATATTGAATGACTTTGACATCTGTATTTTTAGAAACATTGGCAATTTCTAACACAATAAATGATTGATGTAAAATGGAAAATTATGCTTTATTACTTGGCACTAAAGTAAATTACTCTGTTTCACTCTTTGACTCTCTGAGGTTTAAAAATATAGCTTCAAAAACCAAATTGACGACTGTCTTCTGAAAGGATGTGTTTTGGGTGATTGAATGATGTGCTTTTCAGGCCAGAGTAAACTTGCCTTGGTTTTCTCATTGCTGAGTTAACTTAGGCAAAGTATGGTGAGTAGGCCATCTTAAATCTTTAAGGCTTTACTGGTCATTACCTTGTAATAGAATACTTTGGGAAGGACAGAGGATGGTGTGGGGTGAAGAATACTTTCAGAAATCAATCTTTAGGTGCCATATTCCGCTGTGAACAGAAGGGCAAAGTGCTGATTTTTGGACACTGATATTCTTTGTTCTATTTCAATGTTACGTATACGTCTGTTTTTCTAAGAGAAGAATATCACTGTTTTTCTAAGAGAAGAATACCTCACTGAATAATGGTTCTGGAAAAGATGTTCACGTGCTCTGGACATCTGCTTTTCAGCACACTCCACCAAAGCTTCCTCAGACCTGTGAGAACCATCTTACTTGTTTTGATGTCTAAAAAATATGATTCCATAGATGCTTTCCAGTGGCAGTATTTATTTTCAAAGTTAAGTAACCCTTGATGTAAGGAGGATTTGCTTTAGAACTATTGTAAGTAGCTGGTCCTCAGATTGACTAGGAATAATGACCGATAGCTCTTTGAAAGGGATCATCTAACCATTCTGTGTTTATCCATCTATTGGACTGTCAGAGCTTACATGAAATAATAAGGTTCTAATTATTTATAGTCATTCTCAATTTGGTGATAAATTTTCTTTAGTTACATTTTTCATGTCTAATGTGTTTTGAGGAATTTGTTTGGTGCTTAGTTTGTTTGTTTGGTTTTTATCTTTAAATAATTTTGTCTTTAAAGAGAATGAACTCTGGCATTTAAAAAACAAAAAGCTCTCTAAAGAATTTTACTAGAATTTTCTGGAAAAAAATATAATTAAATATCTGGCTAAAATGACCATGTGCTGTACCACTTACAGTTTTATGTTATCCTCTAACATAGCACCATTAGGTGAATCTATGGGAATCTATTTCAGGATTTTGAATTAGTGGTAAGAAAATAGATATGAAGAAATTCATGGCCAAAGAAAGAGCCTTACCAGAATCCCATTTATAATTTCCAAAATTCCATTTTGGTGCCTTGCTGACTATTTTCCAAATCATTGAACATGTGGAAAATAAATACAGATTCCCCATTTAGTTTCATTGCCTCTTGGGTTGTTTTTAACATTTTAACACACCATGTCAGCATAAAGAACTTCTACCTATAGCAGTCACAATCTTGGTATTGTTGTAGTAGAATATCATAAACTAAAGCTCTTGTTACCCTTTTCTTGCCTAACATGGTTAAAAAGTTCACAAAGCGTGATTCATTTTGTAAGCATACTAATTGCTGCAAAAGACACTGTTTCATCATGGTATGCTTATGACAGTCATCTTCATCTGCTCAAAACCCACATCTGCCTTTGCATCCTCCATCACCATTCTTTTGACCAAATTCTTACACTAGACTTCACTTAACATCACAGTCATGGGTCTGTGAGTTGGGAAGTAGATGGCTAGGTGATATGGATCGATGAATGGATGGATGGATGGATGGATGGATGGATGGATGGATGGATGGATGGGTGGGTGGGTGGATGGTTGGACGGACGGACAGACAGGTAGATAGGTTATTTGGTAGATAAGATCATCGGTTTCTTTGCTATACATTTTTATGTTATATACATGATCGTATGCGAATTTAAATATACTTCTCTTTTCCAGTCACTAAGCCTTTCTCCACTCCATCCCAGTAGACCTAACTCCTCTTTAATTAGCCTGATCTTCCTTCTTTTTTAAGGCTAATATTCCTCCTGTTCCTCTTAATGTGTGGTGTTACCTCTCTTTCCATGGTGGTAGTTATCATTGTATTTCTTTAGTGATGCCTTGTAATACTCTGCCTTCCACAGACATCTTCCCTGATTTAAATTCCTGTGATGTGTTTGTTAATCACCTTGATTGTGAATGTCCACACACCAAAGACACTGTGCAGTCTAGTGTACCACATAAACATGTAACAGAACTTTGCACTTTCCACATGCCTCCTAGCCCTACTCCTTTCATGTTTTAAGTGGTGGCATTTGTTTTAGGTCCTAAGGTTTTTCAGAATAGAGACAGAACTTTTTTTTGTTTAGGGGGAATTTTTTCCATGGCCTTTAGCCAGAGTGCCTGGCAATTAGGGGTACTTAGTCGATGTTACTTAATGAATTATAGTGTGACTGTTTTGTAATTGACCATCACCTACTCAGTAAGTCCAGTTGAGTTTATGTCTGTCTTCCTGGGAAGAACGACAATGAAAATGTGGAGGAATTCAGTTTATTGAACGACAGATAGACACGGTCATGTGATCAGCATTACTTTTACAAAACCTATGGTTTTTTTGGTTTGTTTTCTTTTGTGAAACAAAATCCTTCAACATTTTGTTAAAATAGAATAATATTGGGAAGAAAAGCTCAAACTGGTTAAAACCAAAGTAATTTCTAAGTTATTATGGAAAAATAAATCCAGAATTGAAGATCCCTGTAGATTATGTTTTAACCTACCCCTCCACCATAATCCAGATGTTAAATCATTTTGAAACAATCCATTGAAATAGCTTTTTAAACTCTTATGTGAAATCCTAGTGAATGAGATCCAATAGCTTTTCTAGGTTACCCAGGAAGGTTTTCATTTATATATTTATCTTTTACTCGGTAAATCACACCAAAAAATTCCAAGGTAGCACAGGAATAACTATTACAAATTATGTAAGGTTTTCCCCCCTTGTATCATCTTTATTGGCTATGCAGCTAATTAGCTATTTCAGCATTATTTGGCCTTGCATCATTTGTTGGTTAAACAAAAGAAGGCGAAAATTCAGAAACAGAGAAATGAAATGTATAAGGTTTGTTCTTACTCAGTTGTATACTCATAGTGCCTATGTCCTGTTGAAGGAAATAATTTATCGTGATCTTAGTCAAAAGCATTTCTCTCTTTGCTGTCCTTTTTTATTAATTTAGATATGTTTCTGAGATGAGAATTGATGTTACTTCTAATTATGGTTACATGTAGTTAATTTCCTTCTTTTTTCTTAAGCTTGATGTGAAAGGCAGTTTCCTCTAAAAGAGGTGGGGGGGCGGCGGGGAGGAAGCTGGTTACAGGGGAGGCAAGAATACTGATAGAGCTGATCTTCCTGTTGCCTTAGCAACAGATTTATTTATTAGGGGTTGAAATGACATGAGTTAATATACCGCATACCTGCTGATCAGCAAACTCCCCTATTTCAGCTGCAGTTGACAATTAAGTCCTGGACAGCTACAGCCAGGGGTTAATGTTCCTCATTAGGAGAACTAGGTCATTACTGGGAAATCAAGGCACTTAAGGCAGCATGGGTAAAATACAAAATTCAGCGTCTAGATGAGTGAGGCTTTTTTATGTTAATTAACCTTATTTTCCTAGGTTTAAAAAAATCTTATATGCACATGACAGTGGATCAATTAATTGAAAAAAGAGCTAGTTTACTTTACTCTCTGAGTTGTCTTCATTTCCTTTGCAAGGATTTCATTATTTTATGGAAAATTCTTATGTCTATATGATGAGTAAAAAGGGTATTAAAATTAAGAAGGGAATCATCATGGAAATCAGCTTTACCACAAGGGAATGAGCAAATAAAAGCCTTGGAAATGAAAATAAATAAGCTTTGCTAATACCTCACCTAAGGAGCAGAATATAAGCCCATCAGAGCTAAGAGACATTTAGAGGTACTTCTTTGCTTCTTTATTAAGCAGTTACATAGTTATTTGACCTTCAGAAACTGAAACTTTGGAAAAGTGATTCCAAGTGATTTGTAAACATTCTGTTTGCAGAAAGCTGTATAGCAGTTTAACAAACAATAACTTTCCAGTTCATAATTGGCTTTTAAAAATACCAATAAAATTAGATACATTCATTGAAAGTTTTTATTAAAATGTCTGAGTGGGTGCTTTTTTCACTTGATAAGTTCATACATAATGTATCAAGCCCCTTCTGAAAGCTTTGTTTTCTTACTTCTTTGAAGAGCCTTTATGTTGAAAGGGGGATATTTACAGAGTAGAAAAAGATTTATTGCCCAGAATCCTGTTTCATCTTCATTACTGTACTGCCTCCATTAAAGCCACTTCTTACCAGTTTTTTCACTTGTGGTAACTTTGTAAATATAAACAAAAGCAAAAAGGTGCTCTTACCATCTTCATCCCCTAAAATAGTGTCTCTTGAACTGAAAAACTAAAATCATTAAAATTTTCCTCCCTCCATGCACATGCTATATAAACTGTTCTTTTTAATGTAAAATTAATCGATTGAACTCCCCCCAGAGACTTAGTATGGAACTCTTGTCATTTCTTTCCCCACAGAAAGAAATGTGCAACTCTCTTTTAACTGATTAGCTCTCTGTGGTTTGGTGTATATGTTTTCACTCCCCCAAAAATCATTGTCCTGTTTATATAAGTGAAACCAGGCCCTCAGATACTTCTTTGGAAAATGCAACTCTAGTATACCTCTGTTAGTATCATGTATATTGCCAATTATCCTCAGACTTAGCAGAAAATTACTGTATTAGGTGGCACTACTCTTCTTCTTTAGAGACCCATTTGTTTCCGGTCTAAAATTAGACGTGAGCCTTACACAACTGCCCCTCTTCACTTACCACAGTCACTTCTTGATTTTAACAGGAACACTTTTTTTTTTAATTTATATATTTTTTATTGCATTGTAGGTTTTGGGGTACATGTGAAGAACATGCAAGATTGTTACATAGGTACACACGTGGCAGTGTGATTTGCTGCCTTCCTCCCCATCACCTATATCTGGCATTTCTCCCCATGCTCTCTCTCCCCCAACTCCCCACCCCCTGCTGTCCCTCCCCTTTTTCCCTCCGAGAGACCCAAGTGTGTGATGCCCCACTCCCTGTGTCCATGTGTTCTCATTGTTCAACACCTGCCTATGAGTGAGAATATGCGGTGTTTGATTTAACAAGAACACTTTTAATGGAGAAGTTGTTTCCCCAATTTCAGAATTGTTGCCCAAGAGCCAGAGTTCTAGCATGAGGAGATATGGAAGAAACTGTTAGCTATCCCCCACAAATTTCTCTTTTTCTTGGGAACACAGACCACATTTTCCAGCCTCTATTGCCGTTTACTTGGGGTGGCTGCATGACTGGGTCTTGGCCAATAAATGTAATAGAGAAAAGTGATGTGGGCCACTTCCAGGCCTGGTCCATAACAATTTCTCATCCACTTTTTCCCGTGTTTTTTTTCCTTCCTCGCTGGACAGACGTAGAATGCACTTGTTGAAGATGACAGTGCCTCCTTTGGTTTGGTACCTTAAACGGCTGTATGGAAGGGGGACTGCCCTTCTGATCTACCCACCTGCCTATTACTCTTGCATGAGCCTTTTACGTGTTTTGATCCATTTAATGCAGTGAAGCTACCTTAGTGGATGTGGAAAGCTGCTATTATAATCCAGACAATACAGTAGTGATTTGACTAGGGTAGTAGCAGTAGCAATCATAAGTGCTCAGGATATATTTTGAAGATTTTGGCCTGAGTAAGTAGATAAATGAAGGTGCTGTTTAATGAATGGAGAACACTTGGGGAGATAGGTTTTTAAAGTTTGCATTTGGACAAACTAAGTTAGAGATCTTTCAGACACGTGTGGAGATTTCAAGTTGGAAGCTGATATTCAAGTCTATTATTCAAATGGACAGTGAACACTAAAGATAGAAATTAGGATTTATCAGCGTAGATATGTACAATTCCTTTAAAACAGTTTTAAAATATTTTAAGCTTCCTGATTTTAAAAATTACGTTTCTACTAATTCTATAGGCAGCAGTTATAATCTAGTTATAGTTATAGCATAATAGGTTCTGAGTCTCTACGTAAGTCCCGGCTGTCACAGTTACCAGCCTTGTGCCTTCAGTCAAGTTATCTACTCTCTAACTTCAGTTTTCTTCTTTATAAGATGGGAATAATGTTAACAACATTACAGAATTGTTCTCAGGATTAAAGAAGATGATATACGTAATTGTGTTAGCACAGTTCCTGGCACAGAGTAAGCACTTACTAAACATTAGCTATTCTTAGTAGTAAATAATATAGAGTACTTCATTAGCTCACATGGGACTCTCACTTTTGCCCACTATCTCTTATTGGTTAAAATCAATTTTTTCTTATCTCTTCTAGAAAAAAAGAAAAGAAATAGCTAAATAAAGTCATCTTTTTTCATCTTCATTTTCAGCCTACCCAAAACAAGTACATACTGTACAGAAAAATGGAATTAAGCTACAGAGCAAACACTTCTAAGGAGCAGCATCTGCCTTGTAAATGAAGTCTATAAAAGGCTACCAAATGTCCCTTCACATTTTTATGATTGTTAGTTAGAGTATTACTAAACCTGGATGGAATTTTTTTTGAGGCTCTTACATCAAGCACCCACACTGTAAATATCACAAATTATTTCCGTTTTTAACAAGATGGCTGCCTTTGCTGAAGATTTTAGCAGGAGTGATATAGTTTTAAATATATGATTTTGTAAAAAGCACTTTCTGCCTATATAATTGTCATATTTTTAAGCACATTACTGTTTTTTAAAAAAACAGCTTTAATGGGGTATAATTTATATGTCAAAAAAAATTACCCATTTTAAATATATAATTCAGTGATTTTTAGTAAATTTACAGAGTTTCACAACTATCCCACAATCCAGTTTTAGAACATTTTCATCTCTCCAGAAGGAATTCTCCTGCCCCATTAGGATCAAACCCGGTTTTCACCCCTGACCCAGGAAACCACTAATCTGCTTGCTCTCACTACAGATTTGCCTTTTCTGAACATTCATGTAAATTGATTCATACAATATGTGGTCTTTTGTGTCTAGTTTCTATCACTTAGAATCGTGTTTTTAAGGATCATCCATGTTGTAGCAGGTATCAGTAGACCTTTCCTTTCTAATGCTAAATAATATTCCATTATATGCATATAACATCTATTGTTTATTCCTTTCTCATATGATGGACATGTGGATTGTTTTCACTATTTTCGCTGTTAGGAATAATGCTGTTGGTACATTTGCATAGAAGTCTTTATGTGGACATATGTTTTCATTTGGCAAGTGGGGGGCGTGGGCGGGGGGGGGGGGGCGTTAGATACCTAGCAGTGGAATCACTGAGTTATCTGATAAATGAATGTTTAAGTTTTTTAAAAACAGGCAGATCACATTTTAAATACCTAGTAATTTTTCCTTAGATTCATTCATTCATTTCAAAATGCTTATTGAGCCACTTCTAAAGTCAGGCACCATACTGAGTACAAGATATAGTCAACTCTTGATTATCCACCATAATCAGAATTAAATGTAGTTAGGATGTTTAAAATCTCATTATCCATAAACCTCATAGGTCATTCTTTCAAATGTCTTCAGCATAAAAAGTCTAATATCTTAATGGGCCTATTATCCCAAACATATATTTAATGGCTGTATGTTAGGGAGCTACCAGGAATTCAAAGATGAAAGATATAACCTTTAGGAGCCCACAGTACAGGAAGAGAGATGGGTAGATAGGCCTCCATATACTTCCAGTGTCCTTGCCATTTTCTAAAATAAAAGACATCTAAATTCAAACCCCTGCTTTTTTTCCCCTAAACTCTTTTATACTCCTATTTATGAATGGTACATTTATTCCCTCATATTCAGCTCCATATTATTACCTTGTTTGATTCCTCTTCACTTCAACACTATATTTGCTTCCTATGGGTGCTATAACAAATTATCACCAACTTGGCAGCCTAAAACAACAAAAATTCGTTCTCTTGCAGTTCTGGAGGCCAGAAGTCAGAATTGAGTATCCCTGGGCTGAAATCAAGGTGTTAGCATGGCCTCACTCCTTCCAGAGGCTCAGTTTCTGGTAACTGCCACCAGTCAGTCTTCAGTTTGTGGCTGCATCACTCGATTCTCTGCCTCCAGTCAGATTGCCTTCTCCTCTTTGGTCTGTGTCAAATCTCCCCCGTGCTTCCCCTCTTATAAGAATACACGCAGTTACATTTAGGTCCCACCCAGATGTTCCAGGATTATCTCCCTGCCTCAGAATGCTTAATCATATCTACCATGTCCTTTTCTTTTTTTGCCATGTAATGGGTAACATTCATGAGTTCCAAGGATTAAGATGCAGATATCTTTTGGGAGGCCATTTTTCAAACTTATACAAGCACCATGTGCAATCACTATGAAGTCATTCATTTGCTCGTTCATTCATTTTATACTTTTTGAGTATATACTACCATCAGGAAGTGAATCAAGCACTGAAGATGTAATTACATGGTGAGGAAAAATTATACACAGTCTCTGCTCACTTGGAGCTTACAAAAAATATTAATCAAATACAAATTGATCTGTAATAAATGTTATGAAGGAGAAATGGAAAGACAGAATAATTTTTCACATAAACATTACTATTATAAATGCTTTAAAAAACACAGAAAAGTTCAAATAAAGAAAGTTTTAAAACTCACTGCAGATAATCTACCATGCATAAATAATTACTGTTCTTTTGTTGTTAGTGTCTTTTCATTTTTCTTTTTTCCAATTAGGAATTCAGTGTGGAAATCATTACTATTCTTGATAAATAATTACCATGTGTTTCATTTCATATTTCTGTTTGGAACTTAAACATTATTTTGATTTGTTAAGTAATTACCCAAGTGATTTTAATGTACAAACTTATCCATATATCAACCTCTTTTTTTGCTTATCATTTCCTCTTACATATTAGACCTTTTCTTCTGCCTTAAGAAGCATCCTTAAGAATTGCTTTTAGTGAGAGACTGTTGGTGGCAGTCTCATCTGAAAATATCATTTGTTTCCCAGTTGTTCTTTGAGTATATTTTTGCTGAGTTTACAGCTGTAGGTTAAGACTACATTCTCTCAGCTTTGTTTTGCTATTGAGAAGTTATTTAATCAGGATTTTCTCTCTAGCTACTTTAAAGATCTTGTCTTTGTCTTTAGTGTTCTTCACCTTCACTGTGATGTCTAGAAATTGACTTCTTTTAATCTTACTTGGAATTCATCAGACTTCTTAAATCTTTAAGTTGGATCATTCATCCATCCTGGAAAACATTTACCATTATATCTTCAGGTATTTCCTCTGCCTCATTTCTCTTCTCTCCTTTTGGAATCTGGATCTGGATCTATCATATTTCTAACCTTTTAAAAATATTTTTCATGTCCTTTTTATAATATATTCTAGATTCTAGGTAATTTTTTTGGTTTATCTTTGAGTTTACTAACTCTGTTTAGCTATATTGAATCTGCTTTTAATTGTATCCTTTGACTGGAATGATTATTTTTTTATTTCCCAAACTCCTTTTTGCGACTTTTTCAAAACTCTTTGGTCACTTCTAATAGTATCTTGCTCTCTACATATTTAGTCTCTTACTTCTTTAAACACTTCAAACATACTACTTTTGTATTCCATGTGTGATAATTTTAGTATCTGAGAGCTTTGTGAGTCTACTACCTTGTTTCTCTTTCCTTTTGGGGCCTTGTTTTCTGTGTATGTTTTTTTTTTTTGTTTTTTTTTTTTTTTTATTTTGATCATGAGCCTGTATTTTTTGGAATTGTATCATGGGTAATTCTTTGAGATCAGCCTGAATTGTATCTGGATTTCTCCTAAAGGGATGTGTGTTTGCCTCTGTCAGATGCTTAAGGGAGCTACCAGCCCAATGTGAGATTAGGAAATTACAGGAGAATTTTATTAATCTGTAGCAATAAATAACATCTATCTTCGTATCTTTCCCATGCATTCTTTTCTTTTTAACCTACTAATGCCCCATTCTCCTGGTTCCAATCCTAATGTAAACCTAAACTACTCTATAGCCTGCTAATTTTCTCTTCTCTGACCTTGGCACCCTCCAGTTCATATCTAGGGTAACTACCCAACCCACTACCTTCTTCATGTCATTTTGTTCAGAGTTCTTCTGTGACTTTCACTCTATCAGTGTTCTCAACCCTGACTGCTCATTAATACGAGGAATTTTTTTCCAAATTAAGAATGTCTGTCTACCTTATACCAATTAAGCTAGAATTTCTGAGAGCAGGAAAAAATCCTTTTTTTAAAAAACATCCTGGACAACTCTACTATGCAGCCAGGATTGAGAACTACTGGTCTGCAGGAGAAAAACATTTTTTTAAGGAATTACTGTAATCTAGCAGATAAGACCTGATAGGACAGTGGTGCTTAACCCTGGTTGCACATAGAAAATATCCACATGCAAGCCCCTTACGCTGAGAGATTCTGATTAAATTGGTCTGAGATGAAACCCAGGTATTGATATTTTTAACAGTTCTGTAAGATTTGCAGCACACAGGGTTGAGAATAAGGATAATAGATTCACAGGCTTACAGGAACCAGGCTAGTAGTGAGAGAAAGGGGCTAGGTGGGAACTATGGTAAACTGGAGAGCACCCTCACTCTATAAGGGGCATGCAGCCATACTGAACTTTATAAAAGATGACCATCACTTGGTAACTCCTGTTCTGCAATATAGCCACATCTCTCTTTCTAGTCAAATCTCAAGATTTGACTATGTTCTTGAAAAATATACATATACGTGTACATCTGTGTGTATATGTGTGTACATATATGCATGTATACATGTGTGGTATCTCCAACCAGGAAGTAGGGTATTTTTTTTCCCAACTCAGTGTGTTTACTCATGTTCTGCTCCTTACCTGCAATGCTGTCCTTCCTCTTCCATGTCTGCCTAATCATCATCATTCTGTAAGGACCACTCATGCTTTCTCTGCCATGACATTTGAAGGCTGATCATTGGAGGAGATGGGTGCTTTGGAAAGGGGACTTACCCTGTTTGTCCCTTTCTGTCTTTTGTAAGCCTGCCTTCTTGAGTCTTATCTTGACCATACTTCTTTGGGAGTTAAATAAAACAAAACTTTATATGTTTAAAATTTTTAGTATTTTAGCTTTATGATTATCACCAGTCAGTTCTATGAATTGATTTATTACATTAACAAATTATTATATTAAATTAATGTAAATTTATTACATTGAGGAATCAATCATATATTATTTTAAATTGTTTAATATAGGAGATAGAGTAGGAACTAGAAAGTCTTAAATATGTGGATTATTTAGATATGTAAGGATTAAAAACACTAAGATTGACTAAGATAATTATAGTAAATGGTGTAAATAAGAGGTAAAGAAAAATAAAACAGAATATCTCAAAATCAGATTTGGGCTTGGGAAAGGTGAATCAGTAGGAATGTCTTAAGTTAAATTACAGTAAAAGCAAGCCACACTCATTCCCTAACCTAAGATATTTTATATACAAGTCATTTATTCAAAAACATATTCAAGTACTGTGACCCTAAAAGGGCATCTGAAAGATGAAAGAATTAACGTTTTTAATTTAACATAAGGACCATGATAAACTTGAACTGTAGCACCAAACACAAGGAACCCAAGCCCTAACCATTTACTCATTCAGTTGTTCCCAACACATATTTACAAGGGGTAAGGAAGTTGGCTTCCCCAGTGCCCACATATGTCAGATTGTAGTGTTTGAGCACATTCTGTGCAGCCAATTGCCTGGTTTAAATCCCAGTTCTGCCCTTTGCCACTGAACACCTTAAGCAATGTGGGCAAGTTGCTGACCCTCACTAAGCTTTAGTTTCTCCTTCTATAAATTATACTTACCTCGTAGAGTTGTTGTAAGGATGAAATGATTTAATGTAACCACTGGTCTTAGAGCAGTTCCTGATTCATAAAAGTGCTATCCTGTGTACATTTTTGCTGCTATTACTAATCTGTGTTTCTCTTTAACTCAACTTAAGTTCTAAGAATACTTAGGAGCATCAAGGAAGATGTCTTGGTCTCAACTGGCATATGGCCACATTGGCATCCTCTAAAAAGAATATTGTCCTGCCTGATTCTTAGTGATCACCTCATAGTGTTGATGTCTTCTCTTAAGTTCCCATCTGTCCACAGGTTGGATGATTCATGCCAGTGTGCACTGCAGGGGTTCCTCAACATGACACAGCACCACCTATGTCATGCTGGCTCTATCAAGTAACTCCTTTATTTTGTGCAGGGGCTTGGAAAATGTGGTTGCTCTCCTGTTTCCATAGACCTCAGAAAACAGCAAGCTTGCTTTTAGCCCTCCCTGACCCAGGCTATTTATGTTCCTCAATTGTCCCCATGCCATGGTGGCCACAGGAGTGCCTGCAAAGCTGCTGCGTCCTTGGGTTCTAAAGGAAAAGACACAGGCCATGGTCACTCGTCCATCAGACTGATTCTCTGCCACCCTGTTTTTCCCAGTTTTTAGCCTTAGGTGTCCAATCAAGAGTATTAATAGGCTCTCCAATTCACCTTTCCCAGCCCACAGATTTTTTAGTGTTTTTTGGGAGTATGGGAATTTGGGAGGGTTAGGAAGAGTGTTGAGAAAAACCTGTTTGGTATTACTCTTCAAAACTGTTGTTTAGAACTCAGCCTCAGGATTTTAAAGTAGAAATAAGTAATTGTTTGTCTTCTCCTGGCATTGCTACCTTAAGGGCAGAGACTAGAGAATATCCTTCCCCTTGTTGTTGAGGAGCAACGGAGGAATGGATGTGCAAAATAGGAAATACCAAGAGAGGAAGCGCATTAAATAAATTGATTAATACTTCAAATATTATCTTTCTATGCATGTATTGATATACCTTCTTTTGAGACTCTTGCCTCAGAGAGCTCCCTAGTCATTGCCGTACAATATAATAAGTGAAAACCCGAAGAGGAAGCAACTAATTCTGCCCAGAAAAGTCAGGAAACACTTCACTGAGGAAGTGAGAATAATCGAAAGAGGGATTCCATTAGACATGTTACTTCCCAGCTCCTGAGCCACATATGTTACAAAGGAGAACAGTGGTTTAATCTGAGTGTGAACCTGTATTCATGGAGTCTAGAAAGACTCAACTAGAAATGGAAACAGTGCTTGTCTTCACATTTCCACTTGCAACTCTAAAATCAAGGTGAATAGTCTGGTGTACATGATCCCTGGTGTTTGGGGCTGCATTTGGGCTTCAGTGAATTTGGTGGCAGCTTGATATCCCCAGCCCCTACTCGAGGTCTTAGAAAGAGCTCTTGTCTTCTCTTGTGCCGGAGCCCAGGACTCTCAGCTGGAGGCCGTTTTAAAAGCATAACCTGTTGCAGACCTAACCCTTATTTTAAGAACCAGCCTTCACCATATGTGAAATGGAGGAAGTTTTTCCATAGCAGGCATTGCCCAGTTGCACTTTTATTTATTATTTACCCTCTTTTTGGCATTAGCCTTTTACCTCTAGCCCATGTGCCCAAAACATACTTTTGTTTGATATTTCACATAATTCTTAACCTCTGTTAAGAGTGTATACTCATTGCATTGCAAAATTTTCCCCTCCTGATCTTCCTTTAACCAGCTTCCTTTACATTCTCTTAGTGATCGTTAATTAGGCCCAAAAGAATAGGAAATACACACATTTATATTTGTAGATTAAATCACAGTAATGTGTAAATTTTTGCTAATATCTTAATGTGTTATGTCCCCAAGGGTTTATACATTTTGAAAGAGATTCTGCTTTTCCAAAATGAAATCCAAAAAGGGAATTTTCACTTATCCATCTAACCATCCATCCATCAAATAATATTTAGAACGAACCTGCTGTGAACTAAGTACCTTGCTAAGATGGTACTACTCATACCTAGAAAAAGTTCCAGCCTTAAAGAATTTCAGACATTGTTAATAGTAATAGATACAATTTGGTGAACAATGGTTACTTTTCCTTATCTCTAACATCACAGAAGGTGGTGAGGGGGAGCAGCCTCTCTCCTTGATTAGAATTTACATTCCTTGAGGGGGGGCATCTCCTGTTCTCATTGATTATAAATGTATTCCAATATCTTGTACAAAGTCTGTCCGGCACATGAAGTGCTCAGCTCTTCTCCATCAAATGAACTTCTGACTTCAGGTAAGGATATTCTTTTTGAGGCCAAAAATTCTGACTAGGTAAGAGATTTTGCTGTTGTCCTGAATTTTTACATTTTAAATAATATACTGTAAAAATTAATAGAATTAAATGGACCCTTGAGATATACCACAATTTTTTGTTAAAGATTGTTTTGAATATAAAGCTGGTCTGCCTGACATCCTTTCTAAAGGTAATTGATACTCAAGGAAAGAGTAGACCTCCTTAAAACCTCTAGTTGGTGTGGATTTATTACTGAGAACCCAATTGGCAGATGAAAACAGTCAGTACAGGGCATTTATTACTTACTGGTACTATAAATGCAACAAAGATATAACCACTAATTTCTTTAATTTAAATGGTGAAATTGTACCTCATTTTAATACTTCCCAAATCTAAAATGTACTAAATATGCACTAGCTTTTAAGTCTGAATAACTTTCAAAAAAATTCATACTATAGAGATGTAAAGGAAAATTAGAATAAATACTGAAGAAACTCTGTGTCTAAAAATGAACAATTAGGCCAGGTGTGGTGGCTCACACCTGTAATCCCAGCATTTTGGGAGGTCAAGGCGGGCGATGACCTGAGGTTGAGAGTTCAAGACCAACCTGACCAATATGGAGAAACCCTGTCTCTACTAAAAACACAAAAACTGGCCAGGTATGGTGGCACATGCCTGTAATCTCAGCTACTCAGGAGCCTGAGGCAGGAGAATTGCTTGAACCCGGGAGGTGGAGGTTGCAGTGAGCCGAGCTTTGCACCATTGCATTCCAACCTGGGCAACAAGAGCAAGACTCCATCTCCAAAAAAAAATAATAGTAATGTCTTAGTTCTGCTCCTTGAATACATACTGCTCTCTATAGTATGTGTGAGCATTTTGCTAAATAAAATGGCATTGTAAATTAATATATACATGATACTGAATATTGGAGTAAAGTTTTTCACTTAGAAAGCATGATACAGTTTTCATTTTCAAAAAAAAATATATTGTCATGAAATTTGAGTTAAATCCTTCTGGTTTCTAAAACCTTTTAAAAGGTTACCTTTATTTAAAGATATATATGGGAAATTCAACTTCCAGTGCCACTTTATTACGTGAACATATTAGTGAATTGCATAGTCAGAAGAAAATTATTTCTTGTGCCAGCCAGTGTACTTGTGTAATCCTCCTGGAAAATATGATTTTTATTTCTTGCTAAAAATATGGCTTCTCTTTCCGATTGTTTCCTTAGTACTTCATGCTGTGTTCCTCAAGACTCAAACAGGTGAAATAGGAGAATTCCCTTGAACTCTTCATGGGACTTGCGATAGGTGTGGCTGCTTTACTCAGCCACTGTGCTCAATCCCTTACGGGAGGGAGCATACAAGCCAACACGTGTGGGAAGTGGAATGAATGAACACTGGAACCAGCTGCTTGCTTTTCTCTTGGGGGGAGCAGGCTCTGTGCAGGCCCCACGGCAGTATTCAAGCGTGATACAATGTTCTTTTAGCTCTGCCATCCAGGAGGAGGTGTCTGTGACCCCCAGAGTGCCAGAGGGCATGTGTGACAATTGGTGCTCTTTTAGCATTTGCCATCTGTGGATGGCTAAGGTTAACAAGCTCAGTAGAGGGTCAGGGTGACAGCTTTTTATATCCTGCCCTCTTGGTACCCACGTTCTTATCCAGCATCCAGGAAGAATCAGGTCACATGAACGATAAAGGGTGGTAACTGTGGAGGACTTTATAGTGGTGGAAGTGGCTCTCAGTGGGAAACGGAACTGGAAAGAGGGTGGAGAAGGAAGGTAATCTTTCCCTGGAGTTTGACCATTCCCAGCCAGACTCCTCTGTAACCATAGTCTCCAACATCCAGCTGCTGCTTCTCCTTTGATGTTCAGACGCTTCTCTCGTGTATATGTGTGTGTGTGTGTGTGTGTGTGTGTGTGTGTGTGTGTGTGTGTGTCTGTCTGTCTGTCTGTCTGTCTCCACTGAGTCTAGGGTCTGAGGTTCTTATGGGCACAGGATAGAGAGCAGGGCAGACCAAAATGCAACATTTGAGTAGAAAAGCAGGAATAGTTCTCACTTTGGGCCACAGGTCCAGGCTTGAAGGTGGAGTCCTCACCAGGGACACCATCCTATTCTAACCAATATTTCCCTGTCTCCTATCCATATCCAGGCACAGGGAAACTCTTAGCACCAGCAACCTGCAATCCCTGTTGATTCTCTGCTAAGAACAGATTTTTGGCCTTGCACTCAAGGAGTACCCTTCCCCTTAGGGAACTCTCTGCTGGCCCTCCTTGAAAAATCTAAGGATATCCTCTCTCCGTTTCCACCTGCACATCTATTTGGTCTTCATTATCGGATATGGCAGCTTTTTCACCTCTTGTGCGATTTAGGGTTTTTGATATCTTACTGTTCTGAAAGATGATGTTTGTACTTCTGTTTCTAGTGTTTTGAGGTAACTCCTAAGAGAAGGGAAAATGACAGTTTACTTCCGCAATTTCAGTTGTCACTTTTCTAGAAAGGTGACTTGGTACAATGTTATAAACAATATGAGAAGGAATGATGAACATCTTTATCAGGAAAAGAAAGATACATTTAGTGATAATTAGCAGTTGGTTCAAGGACTGATGATTGATATGACCGTGGCTAGGTTAATCGTGGCTTGGTGGCTTGATTAATGGTGGCATTTGACAAGATTAGAGATACAATCCTGAGAAGAAAAATTGTGTTATGGACATGTGTGCCTTTTTACACAAATAAAAGTTTTACTTTAAATCATATTTGTAACTGTGTTATAAATAAAAGTGGCCATTTACTGAGTGCTCACTGTGTGATTTGCATATGTATCTGTTGATACTTTAGATGCCTCTATTTGTAATTCAAGGTAAACATTAAAACCTCAAAACTGATAGATTAAATTTATTATAAATAACTGATTATAAAGTATAGCAAACTTTAGTTTTTAACCAATTATGGTAGCTATAAAACTCACTAGAAGATTCTTAAATTTCCAGCTTAGTAAATGAAAAATAAAATAACAATTACGATAATATAATAGCCTTTCTTAATTGTGTATTTACTGTTTACCTGGCACTGTAAATTGTTTCACATACATCATTTCACTTAATCCCCTCAACTGTTCCTTGAAGTGAATGTTATTAGACAGATTGCTACAGATGAGAAAATTAAGTCTCAGACTGGTTTGGTAGTTTGCCCCTCGAGTACAGATACTAAATATCAGAACTAGGGTTTGAACCCTCTTTCAACTAAGCTTTAAAGCTCATGTTAGCTATTTTACTTCAATTATTCTAATAAAAATATGCATTTAAAATTAGTCATACATGAATTTATTATTGGTTTTGAATAGCTTCTTTTCTACCTGTGGTTTTACTTACATCTCTAAAGGAAGCCATTTTTATTAAAATGATCTCTCACTGAATACACTGTCTAAAGTAGTTGGTTATTCTCTATTATCTTTTTTTTTTTTTTTTTTTTTTGAGACAGAGTTTCACTCAGTCTCCCAGGCTGGAATGCAGGGGCACGATCTCAGCTCACTGCAACCTCCACCGCCCAGGCTCAAGCAATTCTCCTGCCGTAGCCTCCTGAGTAGCTAGGATTACAGGCATATACCACCACGCCCAGCTAATTTTTGTATTTTAGAGGAGAGGGAGTTTCACCATGCTGGTCAGGCTGGTGAGCCAGCCTCTGTTATCTGTTCTTTTTTTTTGCTAGAAATAAATTGTTCTGGTGGCCAGGCGTGGTGGCTCACACCTGTAATCCCAGCACTTTGGGAGGCCAAGGCAGGTGGATCACCTGAGGTCGGGAGTTAGAAACCAGCCTGGCCAACATGGTGAAACCCCATCTCTACTAAAAATACAAAAAATTAGCCGGGTGTGGTGGCACATGCCTGTAATCCCAGATACTTGGGAGGCTGAGGCAGGAGAATTGCTTGAACCTGGGAGACAGAGGTTGCAGTACACTGAGATCGCACCATTGCACTCCAGCCTGGGCAACAAGAGTGAAACACAGTCTCAAAAAAAATAAATAAGAAATAAATTGTTCTAATACCCACTAGCAGTAAGTATATTTAATTAATTAATGCTTTGTTTTGTGAGGCTTCTCATTCTCGAGAACCTTTTCTTGGACAGTATAATTTATAGCATTTGATGTTATTAGAATATTCAGAATATCTTACTCTTTTCCATGCAAGTATTCGGTCTACCTTCAGAACCTAATGTGATTAGTTCTTAATAACTTGAAATAGTGAGCCACAAAAAACCTGGGGTAACAAGGTTTGGGGCTGAACTTTTTCTTTTGGGACTAATGGGAAGTCCACAAAAGGGACTAAGTAGAGTAATATTTATCCCATTTGTGAGAATACAGAAGAGAGGAGACTTGTAATTAATTCTGTTTATAAAATGAAAAAAATGCAACATATGTAGCAACAAGAACACGTCATTTTGAACAAGTCTTTATAGAACAAACATTCCATATTGTGTTCGTCCTTGTCCACAGTCATTGCCATGACAATCTGGTATACTTAGCAGTTGCTGCTGAGTAAGGGAGACTGTCTCTTCTATGAGATCTCTGTGTCAGCCAAAAAACACAGCAGTCTCATATGGGTCTAGAAATAAGACATAAAACATAAAATACCCAGAATTTCAACAATTTTCTTTACATTGGAGTGATTTCTTATTAATCACTCTGTCCATTTCTATTTTAACATTTTTAAAATCAGAAACAAGTTTTGGAGTGGCTTTTTCTCCTCAAATTAAGATTCCTTCCCATGATTGAAGACTTTGTCATTTCTAGACATGACAAAATGTCCACAACTGAATATGAAAACCTGTTATTAAGAATTGAAATCCATTCTGATGAACGGTGTCTAATAATTCCAAACCATGTTTAATTCTCCATTTAAGAAAAAAAAAACATGTTTCTTCATATCATTTCATAGACCTATCCTACCATAGTTTTAAAAATATAACTGGCTCTATTCAACCATCATTCATTCATTCATTCTAAAGCCGTATTTTGAGTACCTGCCAACTTGTGGAGTCAAAGAGTTTCTCTGATGTGTCGGGCTTTCAGACTAATTATAAGGGGACACCATACAAATAAATATGAAATAATATACAAGAACACATTCATGAAATCATCAGTAGTATATGAATGTTAGTGCAGGAGTAAATCAGAGTGATATGGGATTTCTCAGGGGTGACTGCAAGTAACAAATTCAAAGTAAGCAGTGTTCAAGGAGTGGCAGAGAAGAGAAGAGGATGTGTTTCAAACACAACAACTATGGTCAAAGAGCAAGGGGTTGCAAACAGCAGAGAGGGAGAGGATGAGAATGATGGAAGTACTTCAAGTTGGATAGGGCAGTTTTATTTCACTTTAATGGTTTCTAGTTAGTATATAGTTAGGAGATTTTGGAGGAAGATCATGTTGGAAAGGATAATGTAACAGTCTTTTGGAAGCTGGATTGGCAGAGAGAGTCGGAAGCTCAGTGATGTTAAGGTATGAGGTGAAAACATTGTACTATACAATGGAGATGAACAAACAAATCTTAAATTATCTGTGAAACAAGAAATGGCTAGGTTGGTGACATGTTGATTGGGCAGCAGTTTAGTTTTTAAGTGTTACAGATGAGTTGTCTTTTACATCAAGTCTAAGATTCTCTATATCTGGTTACATAAATAGCAAAATACAGGAGGAAGGGATACAAAGATGAGACTCTAGAGTCAGTTCAATTTAATAACTTTTTAGACTGTGTGCTAGACAGGGGAACCAGAGGTTAAACAACAGTATGACCTCTGCCCTCGAGGAACTGGCAGTATAACAGGTATGAGTAGGTAAAACTTTAAAAATTGGTTAGTTCCAAGAGATCATGTCCTTTGCATGAACATGGATGGAGCTGGAGGCCATTTTCCTCAGCAAACTAAGGCAGGAGCAGAAAACCAGTGTATGTTCTCACTTATAAGTAAGAGCTGAACAATGAGAACACATGGACATATGGAGGGGAAACAACACAACCTGGGGCCTGTCAGAGGGTTGCTGGGGGGAGGAGGGAGAGCATCAGGAAGAATAGCTAATGGATGCTGGGATTCATACCTTGGTGATAGGATGATCTGTGTAGATGTAATTAGAACACCATGGCACATGTTGACCTATGTAACAAACCTGCACATCCTGCACATGTACCTCTGAACTTAAAAAAACAAAAAACCTTGTTTTGCTGCAAAAAAAAAAAGAAGAAAGAAAATGGGTTAGTTCCAAAAGGAGGTTGAACATGATAGGAATGAAAAAAGAGGCCTCACTAAGAGATTTGGAATGCCTACATTTATTAGATAACAGGAAAAAGAAAAACTCCAGAAAAGAAAAATCTGAATGTTACAAGAAGAGCTTAGATGTCGCTTTTAGTATTGTTTGAAACATCAAAAAATTGGAAACAATTTAAATGTCCGTTAGTATGAGAATTACTTTATATAAAAATTATGAAATGTTTTAGAACTATTTTAAAATGAGATATCTATATGTGCTGATGTAGATAGATGTTCTGTTATATATTTGGTGAAAATGCAAATTACATGACTGACGTTGATCTCATTTATAAAATAAGGGAGGTATTGTAAAAATATGTTTACACAAATCTGTATGTTTGCATATGCATAGAAATAGGACTGGAACCCTACCCACCAAACAGTAGTTGGTGGTGGTTACACTTGAGGCGTGGGATCAGGCAGGGTGAGGAGTGAGAGCTTTCAGTGCTTGCTTTATTTATTTCTCAGTTATTTGGATTTTATTACAATGGGCATGCATTTTGTTATAATTGAAATTTTTATTAATTATAGATTCACGTGCAGCTATAAAAATAAAAGAGTCACCTCTTGGACTCTGATAATACACATATTGTATCTTCCGTTTTTATCCCATAGGTCCCTGAAGTTTGGTTATTTCTGTTTTTTTTTAAGTCTGTTTTCTTTCTGCTGTTCACATTGTATAAACTCTATTGCTCTCAAAATCAATGATTCTATCCTCTGTAATCCTTTTTCTACTACCCAGCCCATCCAGTGAGGGTTTTTTTTTTTAATTCTGTTACTATATTTGTCAGTGCTATGATTTCCATGTAATAGTTGCTGAGATTGAGCACTTTAGAACATGGTTGTAAGCTCCCTGGTTATCAGAGTAAAGCAGGAAATAAGAATCATACATCATCCTATCCAAGTGGTAAAAATACAACAATTCTTTCAAACATCAAAGAGTTTCCTAAACTGGACCTTGGGAGAATTTCTAACTAGAGCAGGTGAACTGGACTGCAGGGGCAGCTCTCCGGATAACTAGCAAACAGTTTTGAATGTATTTCCTACATGTTTCTTGGAGGAAAACAGTATTAAATCCACAAGAAAATCCAAATGATTAGTCAGTTTGAATTTACAGCCTCAATCACTATGTTTGACAAAGAGAAACTTGATTACAGAAAATGGAAAGACTTAGTAATGAACTGGAGAGAGGAAAGTTTAGTTCCGTAGAGTCTCCCAAGTCTGAGAGGAAGTAATTACCTACATTGTGCTGCTTTTAAATTATGTGGGATGGTGGCTGCTACTTAAGTAGCATCCCAGGAGTAGGGAAGACTCAGTTCATCTTAATTAAGACACTTCGTAGCCCACCAGTTCTTTCAGGCATGCATGTCTACACGCTTACTGGCCAGAGTTGCAAAGAAAGGGAATTCATTGGCAAGTTAGACAGCTGAATAAAAATTACTGTATACAATATCCAGTGAGATTGGACATCACTGTTGAAAAGAAACAACCTGGTGAGTCAAAGCTTTTAGCAGTGGAGAGATTTAGAAGAAATCTGTTGTGGAGTGGACCTAGTAGAAAAAAGATTTGTTGAATATGGTTCTCACTGGATGGCCTTCAGGATGGAATGAGTGGGAAAATTTAATTGAGGAGAAGGTTATTAGGTTGTCATTGTAATACAGTATTTGGAAACCAAGCAGGGATCATTTCTAAATAAACAGATTACAGTCAGTGGTGTCAGAAGTAGGAGAGAGTATAACAAGCATGAGAATGAAGGAGAACAAAGGTGGAAATTGGTGTTATTAGAGAGCACTTTCATCCAAGAAAATGAGAATGGGAACAGCAAAGCTATAGAGAAAACCCAGGAGATGAGGAAAGAGGAACATAGCTAAGGTGAAATGATCTGTGAAAAGTCACCCAGAAACAGTACATCATTGAAAACTTTCTTGTCAATAGAATTATCGGGTAAAGGGGTATTTTGAAGATGCCAAATACATGAATGACACATTGTGGAGTAGGAGTAGGATCACAGACTTTAGGAAGGAAACTGAATATGAGAAAAAAGCAAAATGGAAGATCTTAGAGTGCTCATGGACATTGAATTTTAGAAGACAGACATCTCTCCTTCTGCTATTAAAAGGAAAATTGAGACTATGAATGTGCAGATGGCATGAAACCTTGATACACATAGAATTTTATTTTTCTATAACTTAATTTCTGTATGATGGCCCATTTCAATATGATGATAGAAATCTCCAGCAGTTCAAGATTCTCCATCTTCCATTTTCCTGGTCCCCATTCCTCATGGGCCATTGCTGATGGATCCCCTGCTTCTGTCTGCGTACAGCTGTGATCCTTCTGTGACACTCACAGAAGTCACACTTCTACTTTTATGCCCACCAGGGCTCTGGAATCTCTCAAGACTGTTTCCAGTACTGTCTGCCCAGTGATATCAGACATTCACTCTCTGGAGTCATGCTTCTTTCCGAGGAAGCATAGCGCATGGCCTCTGGGACTCTCAGAGCTCTGCTCTCCTCCACTTCTCTCCATCAGTCCTTTGTGTTTCTTTTCTGGAAGTGGAGTGCAGACACGGTGTCGGAGAGTGCACACTACACTTTCATAGCACTTTGCCTACTTATTGATACCTGTTTGAAGGGGTTTTAGCTTCTGTAAACACCCAAGAAAACCGCTTTTTTTTTTTTTTTTTTTTTTTTGGTTGAGAGGCTTCCTCCCCTTCTCCCCCAGCCCATGTCTTTCCTGAAGCAATGAAAATAAAACATCTTAGCATCTTAAATGTCTTTGAATTCAGGGGAGTAGAGATGGAATAAATTGATTAAAATTTATAACATTGAAATAACTACAAATACAAAAGATGGAGAGAATGAGAGTGTATTGTATTCTTCAAGGTGCCAGACATTTCTTCATTCCTCACAGTAGACTTTTTAAATGTAGTTATTGTTGTCCCATTTTAAAGATGAAGAAACTGAGATTGTACAAGGTCATGTAATGTATCTGCTGGTCTTACAGGCCTACTGCTAGACAGGGGCAGAGCCAGTTCTCTCTGGACTGTCCTTTTCACCCTCTCAGAAGAAACAGTTAAAGGGTGGAATGCAGTGTGAACATTTACAGAAAGCCACATGGATGTGGTTGGTCTTGGTCAACTATAACAAAATGATGGTGAGGAGCGCCTGTAGGGTTAGAGAAACCACTGGTAGTAGGCAAAAGAGGAAAAACAAGAGCAAGAGAGACAGAGAGAAGCTGAGAAATCAATGGCTGATGAGACTACTGTCTGAATTACATTCAAAGCACCATGACATTCCATGTAGGAAGCAGAAGCTGCAGGTGTGGCGGGAAAACAAAGCTGATCCTTGGTGTGTCAAGCATGCAGAGAGGAGTGAAGAGTGTGTGGCCCTGGAAAGCATAGTGGAGAAGTTGGCAATTCTAACAGCTAGCACAGGGTGGTAAATAGAAGGCTCATGTTTTTGAACAAGGAACACATCATTGAATTTGGAAGTGAAGTGCTATTTCCTAATGGAATGTAAAGATGCAGGTTAGCAGAATATCAGAAAGGAGAAGACATTTAAAACCATTGTGTTGGAGATATAATTTCATATTACTTCTCCATATCCTTATTGCTATCTATTATCCAATGAGTTTGAATCTCAAGTAACAAGAAACTAAAGAATGTTTATGATTTAATGATCTGAAAGTCTTACTATGGGCTGAAGGCACCAACTCTGTTTTTCCTCTGATTATATGTGGGAAGAAAAATAAAAAAGTCAAAGACTGCCTAAAAGAAAATGACTTCATGGTGATTAGATGTGATTTCAGATGCAGACTTAGTCTCTTCTGTATGATCTTAAATAAAGGAAGAGTTATATTTGTATGACCACTTGGTTGAGAGGCTTAAGTAAGATTATGATCAGGTGCTTAACATGGAATCTGGAATGTAACGGGAACTCTATAAATGTAACTCGCTTTTCCTACACCTTCATTTATTCAACAAATATTTATAGAGAAGCTAATTTTATGCCACAGATAATGTGTTAGGATAGGCCACATTATGCTACAGTAATGAAGACACTCCCCCACCCCAAATCTCAGTTGCTTAAACCAAGTGAAAGTACATTTCTCTCACCTACTCAAAGTCTGCTGCATGTTTAGGTGGCTTTACAGGGGCAACTCTCCACCATGTGGCAACCCAGACGGCATCACTCTTTAAAACTAATCCTCTTAACATAAGACATCTTAAGGTCTACCACGGCAGGGAAAGATATAGCCAGGCTACTTTTAGATATTTTGTCTGAAAGTGGCATATATCAATACATTGTCCACAACTACTCCTGTGTCCTTATACTAATGAAAGAAGATGAAGATGGAATCTTCCATGTACTCAGAAAGAGAAAATGAATGGATATTGATGAACACAAGTAATAGCTACCATTACTCAGCTAGGTACTGGGTACTTAGTAGTAAACAAAACAAATAACATTTATCCTTTCCTCATGGAGCTCTCAAGCCAGAGTGACATGCTCCTGGGAACACTATAGCATTCATAAAGAGCCAGTGTTCCACCCAAGCAAGAGAAGAAACTAAAGAGATTGTATCCAATATGTATTAAGTTATATGGAAAAATAAGAAAGGATAATAGTTCAGTGTAAGTGACAAGTATGGGGAACTTAGAAATCCTCAATAAATATTTACTGAATGAATGTTAAGTGATGAATAAGAAGAAATTTAGCTCTAGGAAACTAAAGTGGAAAGGCAACACAAGAGAGAGAACAGATATAGGAATAAAAAAACACATGGAAACAGTTTATGCTTTTCAAATGTTCTGAATAATATTTGGGAATAAAAGCTGTTCTTGCTGTATCTACTGCTTCCAGTAAGCTTGAAATATTTCTGCGCTGGTCTCTCTGCCATAATGGTAGTACAGAGGAATGAATTCGCAGCCAGACTGTTTCATTCTTACTACTCAGGAGTATTGAAATTGTTGGAAGGCTTGGACCCTGACTTATCTTCTGGAATATGTTGTGAAGGCTTAAGTTGTCTTGATTGGCAGCTGTCAGATGTATAGGGGTCATAGGAAAGGAGGAATTATGCTGCTGTAAATACTGGAAATGTTGGGGCTAAGCAAAAAATCTAGTAATTTTATGGTGGAATATTAGAGATGGATAATTTCTTAAAAGCGTTAAAATGACTTCTATAAAAATGTTTATTAAAGAAAAAGTAGAAAACATGCCAAAAAAAAGAAAAAAAGAAACATAACAACCCCTAAAGATAATTTCTGTTAACTTTTGGTATACCTATCCCAAACTTTTTCCTAGGCATATACATTCATTTATGTTAGAAAAGCAGATCATGCAGATCATGCCACTCTGTCATCTCCCTTTTACTTAACAGTATTTCTTGAATATTTTTCTACTTCAAGAAGTATATTTATGCAACATTATTTTTAATGGCTACATGGTATTGCATCATATATGTGTGTCAAAATACATTCACTTATCATTCCATTAGCTCATTTACAGATGGTTGCCATTATAAACAATGTTGCTGTGAACATATTCTAGCTGAATTTCTGTGCACATCTGTAATTATTTTATAGAACAACTTTTCTAAATTGCAATTACTTGGGTAAAAGTTACGTATATTTTAAGGCTTATTATTTGTATTATCAAATTATCCTTTAAAAGATTGTTTCAATTTACATTTCTACCAGCAATGGATGAGAGTAAGAGTGTTTAGGAGCCCATAAATCTACAAATATGGTTGTAGTGAATTGGACATACGATTGTATGTATGTTTAATATTGATAACTGTTAGCAGAAAGGGGCACTCAGTATATTATCTTTAAATCCCACATTCTATGTATTTAATACTTTATTCTAAAATGATATGTATGAGAGTTTCACATTAAGTTTTCTAGAAAGGAATTTAAGACAAATTCACATATTATGCTAAATGGGTTCATTATTGTCATAGGCCCTGGGGTAAAATCTATGGATGATCCATTGGATAGCTAGAATGAGTTCTTTACTAAACAAAATATATTGAGCTGTGCCATTGAATATCATCCATGCTTTGATATATGGCTGTAGCCAAATATTTATACACATCTTTAATAATTGAAGGTTAGGCAATTTCCCATTTTTCTAAGAAGAAAACCCCAAAATTTTTTCAACTAAATTGATTATATTAAAGTTTGCATGACATAGATGAAATAAACTTGTATATTTATAATATGTAATTTAAACATAAAAATACTTTAAAATGCATACTATAAGTAATAATTTTTAGCAGTATTGCTCTCTTCCACCCTTACATTTCATGAAGCAGTTTTGATCCAATTCCCCCTTCCATGTATTCTTGACTTTAAAATGGTGGCATCTCTTCAGGCAGCTGGCCTGTTTTCACCACCTGTCATCTGGAATTGAGTCTGAGTAGTTTGGGGTGCGGGGATTTTGTGAAACTGTGTGTGATGGAAATTTTTTCCCCAACTGTAAAAAAAGAAAGGAAAAAAAACCCACTTACTACTTATCTCCAGTAACCACTTAACTCTTACTTCTCTTAGTGATCTTTAAAATACTTGTTTTCAACAATATCCAGCACTTAGAATTGTTAGGTCATGTCTCCCAAAATAATTACCAACTCAATATTAAATTCCTTTGCTTCTGTTTTTACCAGTCCCATCAAAAGAATGATTGCTAAAACCATCCAAAACTCTTATCAGTTGTTTCGGTCTAATCCATGTTCCCTAAACAGTACTTTGCTTAAAATAAAGTAATTGAGAGAGTGCCTGGTATTATGAGATGACTTTATAAGGACTTTAGTATAAAATGCCTCTTTTTCTGAGGGATAACTTTGGGAAAGAAAAATCTCACCTTACATTTGGCCGTATATTATGGTTTAAACAAAAAGAGGGGATTCACACAAATCTCTTTTGTGTTCTTATGCAGAGTAACTATTGAATATAAAAGCTTTTGTCCACCTATAGGAAATAGCTAAAGAATACAGCAGGATTGTAATGCATTTATCTTGTATAAAAACGCTGAAAATAGAGGTTTATAAAGCCAGCTGCTTTGAAAATATTCACATTGGAATCTTTTAAGAACTACAGCTCTACCCGATTAAACCTCCTCCCAACTCCAAACCTCATCTATTTTTACTTTAATACCAAAAAAAAGAGAAATATTTAGAATATATGGTCTCTTAGGTATCCATAGCCAAAATTTTGGAACTCAAAATGAAAAAATTAGAGAGCTAAATGGCTACATTTCCCTATGGTGTTACTCCCTCTTTAAGATGTATTATATTATTTCCAATCTTTTCGTCTAAGTATTTCCTAGAGAATCAGACTAAAAGAACATTTTATAGATTAGGTGGCAGCTATTTGATTGATGTGGCTCAAGATGGCGTATGGCATATTCTTTACTTTCAAACTGTTTTGAGTTTTTGTTCTTTCCCATAGCAGTAGTACATATGAGAACTATCCAGAAACTTCCCAATGGTACATGTATGTAATACGCATCATCTTAAAAAGCAATGAACATTTTGCCATTGCATTCTTTATTATTTGAACAAAATCAAACTGAGACATACAGAGCTTAAAAGAAATGGTTATAGAACTCTAGTTCTATAAGATCTTACCAATTTCATAAGATTATAAATGCTGTTTTAAAATGTTAATTAGAAGATACATTTGTTTTAATTCATGATACTGAAAATATTGACTGAATTGTAAATTAACACATTTAGGGTTGCAGATGTCATTTTTCATGAGATTTTCTGAATGATGTAATTTTCATATTCCATATAGCAGTTTGATCAATTTACAGATTTATTTTACATAATTAGTAAATGAGAAATTCAATTGCTGATATATAATATTTTTCCATAATGTAAAAAAAAGTTACAATTCTGAATTACAAATAAAAACCAAATATTTTGAAGACATCTGGTCCACATCTGTCTGAAATAAGATAATTTAAAACAGTGTAATTAAATGCAAGAAATACTGAAATATTCACACCTTAGGATGTTAAAAAAAAAAAACTCATTTCATTTTTATGTGATTTGTTGAATTGTAGAATTTTTTAAAATTGTAGTGTCCTTTAGCCTCTCATTCTGTCATTTACAAAGAAGACTGACAAGCTAAACAAACAAAAAATAATCCATGTGTTCCAAAGCCTCTACTAAATGAAAGAATTATCTTTATTACTATTCTTTTATATGTTGCGTAACTCCACTCCTGAGTTAATACCCAGCGGACATAGACCCAGACCTACCCCCTTTTGATGTATTTATAATTCTCCATTCAATTATTTAAAATGAGAGATTAGTGAGAGGGTCTCTAATCTCCCTAAATTGTGTGTTCCTTGTAGGCACAAAGGAGCTCAGTAAATGTGAGAGGAAGGTATTCAGACCTATGGAAATGAAAAGCATCTTTGGTACATTCTCATGATCAGTAGAGAGTCAGCCTTTGAAGATTGGTCTTTTCTTAAATTAAAAAAAAAAAAAAAGTTTGTTTTTATCCTCTGTTAAGCAGAAAATTAACCATTTTAGGGAAAAGCAAAATAAACTATGCTTTCTATAGTCTAGCCTTAAAATGTGAAAAGGCAGATTTCTCCTTTGAGGTTGCAGAACCTTAAAACTTCAATATGACTAGATTCTGATCATAAGAGACAAGTTTGTGGACATGAAAACTCTGCTATGTTACAGTGTGAGGTTATAGGAAGAAATCTCTGCTTGGATACCACAGGCTCCCCAACCAGCAATAGACCTTGAAAAAAAATGAAACTAAGACGTGAAATCACTTTTCCTAACACATGCCCTAAGGTAACACAAGTTATATTTTGTGTGTTTATTTCCAGGGAGCATGATAAAGATCCAGAAAGCTTTTTTAATGTATTAATACATCTTAAGGACTTAGGACTCAATTTCCACGTCTCAATCCTTGGAGAAACCTTCACAGATGTCCCAGGTACCTCTGTTGAATTTTCTAATATGTATTATTATAGATGACAGAAGCTCTACAACGTAAGTATTAATTTCCATGTTTCCCTTTGTTAGAATAATCAAGATGAGCACTGTTAACCAAAAGATTATACGATGGCATTAAAGTCTGATTCAATTTAAAAAAATACTTAAGTAAGCATTCTTTGATTTAAGTTGAGGACATGAAGTCATCTCTTTGATCAAATATAGTTTATACAATGCATCTTGATGTAAATAAAATATATTGCTTTAGGCATCTTAACACTTAAGGAAAGTGAGAATTTGTCATTGGATATACAGCCTCTCACCTCTGGGGTCACTGGTTTGAATCCTGCGCACATTGGTGTTGGCTGAAATACGTTACCATCTGTTTGGTGGCCTGTGCAAAGCATTTTGGCATCTAACTTGTAATGTGGAATGGACCACAGTCCATGTCATAGTTGTCATTGGTCCATGTCTTGTTTATTGAACTTGAGAAAGACAAAAATCAGAAGCTGACAGCAGCAGATCCTCTCTTTATTAATGTCACATGGAGCCTTTTCAAAGGGCCATTTCCTTCGCCCTGCATCCTCACTGGTCACGTTTGGGTCAGTGAAATGAGGATTCATAAGCACACAAGTATACAAGTATTCATGTTTTTTAAGCTTTGGGTATTCAGCATTGTTTGAAAATCAAATGTACAGCAACAGTATTTCAGAAAAACCTTTGCCATCGTGCATTATGACTCCTAAGGAACACCTAAAGTTTCCTTTCACTTCACAAGTGCCTCTTGATTCTAGTGCAGTGTCAGGAACTACACCCAGCCTGCACGTCAGTAGGCTTGTCTCATATGGCTCATTTTCTGCCCTCTTCAGCTGTGGATAATGACCTTTTCTCAGTTCCTCTAAGACTCCAGGCTTCTTGAGACCTTTGGATGTTTGCCTGTTTATTTCTATTTTATCCTTTTGATCTCAGCTCGGGGATTTTCTTTCAGTATGAAGCTTTGTCATGATTTCTCAGCACCCCATACTTTGTCTTCATGGTGCTTACTTCAGTTTTGAATTACGCATGTGTGAATTTTTTCACGTCTTTCACACATATGCCCATGCACACTGGAATGTAAACACTATGAGGACAAGGACTGTATCTGTCATGTTCATCGTTGTACCTCAAAGCCTAGTGCAGTACCTGACACAGCAGTGAAGCTCAGTGAGTGTTTATTGGACAAACAAGTAAAAATAATGTAAACTCCCTGCTCTCAAGGATTTATAATATTTTTTGAGGAGGGGAACACCTGTGCCTATACGTAGGCAACAGAGAGTGAAACACAAGGTAATATAATTATACATTATCTAAGCCACACAGGTGATTTCGAGTGTTAATTGAAGGGCTGGTACTTGAATAGCAATATAGAGGGTTGAAAATAGGGTGTGGAGCAGTTAGGGGTCCAAGTGCTTAGTGGCTCAGTAATTCTCACTTTGACTTCATTTCCACACATACTTACTGAGCACTGTGGAGGGGGCATTCCACAATGAACAGCACTCGATTTCCCCCTCAGGGATCTCTGTCTAACTGAGATGCTGTGAAATATGTAGGGAGTACTGTGGGGAGCCCACAGGAAGGGATAGCATATTGTCTATACACATACTTCTGTTACCCTTAGTGTCAACAGAGGTTTTTTTCTGCCTCAGCCACTGATCCATCTCTGTCATCTCAAATGTGAATTGACTCTTGATGGCCATGCCACTTCACCTTGCCCAGAGGAGGAACCCGGGTGTGGAGTGGATGAAAGAGCTGGTAGCTTTCCAGGTTGTGCCCTTAGAAGGCCACTTTGCTGGTCTCTACCACAAAGGCTTCCTAACAGGCCATTCTGTGTCACTTCAGCCATGATTATCACTCCTCTAGTCTATGTAACAGATTCTTAGATAGCATTAACTGTATTCCAGATGTGGTTCTAAGCCATTCACGAATATTAACTCTTTAACCCTTTGTAACAATCCTGTTCAGTATTACTATCTCCATTTTTTCCCACCTGGAGAAACAAATAGAGGACTCAGCTAGGCAGTGCTTTAACCACTCTGCTATTCTGCTTTTTCATGTTCTTTTTTTCTGACCCAACTGTTTCTCTAACTTTAAACATTAATTTTTCCCCCAACTCACCATTCAGCACTCCTAATCTCTTATCTAGCTCTTCAACAAAAAGGATTACCTAGCTGGCATGCATTTCTTTGTCTGATGTCTCTTTGCGTACCACATTAGCATTTCTGGCCAGGCACAGTGGCTCACACCTGTAATCCTGGCACCTTGGGAGGCTGAGGCAGGTGGATCAGCTGAGGTCAGGAGTTTGAGACCAGCCTGGCCAACATGGTGAATCCCTGTCTCTACTAAAAACACAAAAATTAGTTGGGCATGGGGGCGCCTGCGTGTAATCCCAGCTACTGGGGAGGCTGAGGCTAGCAAATCAGTTGAACTTGGGAGGTGGAGGTTGCACTGAGCAAGATTGCGCCACTGCAATCTGTACTCCAGCCTGGACAACAGAAACTCCGTCTCAAAAAAAAAAAAAAAAAGAGAGAGAAAAAAAAACACAATTTATATACTATGTGATACCCAGCCAGAAGAATTACTCTCAATGCTGTTAGTAGGGATATGGTTCTGTTGTAAATAATTGCAATTATTATTATACTATTAATAACTTCAATTAATTGAATGTATTCTTTCTTGATCATTTGCCTGGTTATTTCATGTAATGCTCATGATACTCTCATTGAGGGTAGGTGTTATCCTATCCCATTTTATAGGTAGAGAAACAGACTCTGAAAGCTTAAGTCACTTTGATTCCGTTGCCTGTAAGTGAGTCAAGCTTTTCTCTTTCACATACAAGCCAGAAGGATTGGAAAACAAAGAAAGGCTTAGTATTGACAGCAGGACCACTGATTTCTCTGTTTTCAGCTTCATTTTCCTTCCCTCGCTACAGAGCTCTTGGGGGAAAAGTAGCACACCACTGAGTGATGGCATTAGTGCCAAGTTTTACTGCCCTTTTTGATGAAGCAAACAATCAACACTAAATTTCTTTTGAAAACTATAATTCAGCAACTTTGTAGTGTCTCTATACTGTTGATTGTTTTCAAGCAAAAATTATGTTGTTACAAAGTTTTTGTAATCCTTTTCCTAAAATGTATAGTAGAATTAAGAGTGTCCGTTATAATTTAGAACACTACGGTTTATAGTTCTTATGCATCATCCCTTCATTTTATGGGAGACGAGAGAGATCTAGAATTAGCAGCTTTCCCAGGGCCTCACTGCTGGGTGCAATGGGTGAGATGGGCAGTAGATAGTGGCAAGGTTCAGAGTGGAACCTGGGAGTCAGCTTTCCTCAGCCCTAGTCGTTGCTGTATTTTTTCAGTGAATGTTTTTAAAATGCATTCTTTGTGCCAGGTACTGTACTAGAAATGTAGGATGCAGTGGTGAATAAAGTAGACATGTTCTGTGGCATATGAAACTTGTAGTCCCACTCCCTGCTTTGTTCATCACTTACTAGAACTGACATCCTTAAAAATTCTGGAGCTAACGTTTCTTGAGCACTTAGCATGTGCCAGACACTGTTCTGAGCCCTTTACACATTACCTTATGTAGTCTTCACAATAGTCCTGTGAATTAGGCACTGTTGGAATTACCATTTACAGCTGAAAAACTTAAGGCACAGGGAGGTTAAGTCACTCGCCTGAAACCACCCAACCAGTCTACCTCAAAGGCAAATGCTCAGCCTGTGCTCTACAGGGAAATTCACAAAATCATCCCTGTTTTACAGGTAAGAAAGCAGGAGTTGATAACGGCAAGAAATTCCTGCCCACTACTGTGAAATATATAGGGAAAAAAAAACATTGTATACATAAGGTCCAGAACTTCCTGCAGTTTTAGACGTGCAATAGGGGTCTTCCAATTCATCCCCTGTGGATAAGGGACAACTATTGCATTGCCTTTAACCTTACTGGAAACAACCCAGCTGGTATCTGAAGACACATCTAGCAACTATGTCCTGAAAAGCACAGCAGATATGAAGTGGAGGTAGTCTCTGTAAAAATTGAGTTACTTACCACTTACAGGTGACTTAGCATTTTGAAAAGCTTGTAGTGGTTTTCAACCAGAGATTTCCACCTCCACTTCTAGGGACATTTGGCAATGTTTGGAGACATTTTTGGCTGTCACAACTGTTGCGCAGTGGGGTGGCGCTCCTGGCCTCTAGTAGGTAGTGGCCAGGGATGCTGCTAAACATCTGGCAGTACACAGGACAGCCTCTACGGCAAACAGCTATCCAACCTAAAATGTCAGTAGTGCCTGGATTGAGAAACTGTGATTTGTGGGAACTGAACTCAGCAAACTAGGCTTGGGACTGGAATGGGTCTCTTGAAGCTTTCCTTTTTTTTTTTTTTTTTTTTTTTTTTGAGTCAAGAGTCTTACTCTGCCACCAGGTTGGAGTGCAGCAGTGTGACCTCAGATAACTGCAACCTCCACCTCCCAGGTTCAAGCGATTCTCTTGCCTTAGCCTCCTGAGTCGCTGGGATTACAGGCACGCACCACCATGCCAAGGTAATTTTTGTATTTTTTGTAGACAGGGGGTTTCACTATGCTGGCCAGGATGATCTCGATCTCTTGACCTCCTGATTCACCCGCCTCGGCCTCCCAAAGTGCTGGGATTACAGTCATTAGCCACTGTGCCCGGCCAAAGCTTCTAAGTTAACCCATGTTAATCCATCTGTGCAATAAAAAGGAGGAGATGGGAAAGGGAAATAATAATAAAATCACCTGCCCTATCAACTTCAGTGAGTTACAATGAGGATTTCAGCAAAATTAGATAATCTGTGCATTCTAAACTACTATGCAGATTTTATTGTGAGACTCATGGACTTGCCTTCAGAGTTTGTATATGGAATGAGTTTTTAATGCATTTTGGATCCAAAAGAGACATGAATGATGCTGTACCTTAAAAGATCATTTTATTTTTATTCAGAAAATTGGAAAGGTCATTCTGCTACATAAAGCATCTGCATCAGAATCCATATTACAAATGAACCAAAAAGCCTAGAAGCTCCTCAATGCAAATATTTGAGTTTTGGCCAGTTCTCATGATAAGGTCACATTGTTAGCCCTTGAGATGATTTCAAAAAAAGAACAAAATGCTTAAGATATCAAATCAGTGGAATGTGTTTGTATACTTAATAATTTCCCACAAATGGTAATTCTAAACAAAATATTCTTTTCTGTGAACTGCCAAAACCTTAAACGAGGTTTTCCTTCCATGCTGCAGACATGGTGGGAGAAGGAGTTTTAGCTTTAGACGTTAAGGCAGCCAGAAAAGTTACAAGGAAACCAAAAACCTGAACTATGGTTTTGGCAGACAGAAGTCTTTCTGTTTCACCTTTAATTTCAGGTTAAGAACAGTATATGGAAAGCTTCTGGTTGGTATTTGACATGACAATGGTTATTACTATGATCTTGGCATATTTCTGGTTCTTGGCTCTGGAGTCAAATATTGGATAATTATATAACATCCCCCGCCACTTCCATCTTCTCCTTCGCTCAGCTCCCAGCTCCTGTCTCATTTTCAGCAGAGCAGCTATACTAAGAGGGAAATACTGGAAAGATTGTAGGACACAAATAACATACATCGCACTAATATAAAGGTTTAAAATTTTGTCACAAGGAGAGCCTAGCAAAAGGAAAGCTACTAATATATTGATAAATATTGAATTATAAGAAGTTTATAAGATTAGGCCAGGCACAGTGGCAGAGACCTTGTTGTCTCAAACAAACAAAATAATGAGATGAAGTTAAGGTACTAGTAAGATTGAATAAACTCATTTTTCTCCAATTCATACCATTTGCTAAACCTATTCCTTTTCTTTATAATTTGTTTATCATTATTCATTCCTTAACATAGAATTACTTGCTGAGTTCCTTTTATGGTCTAGCACCATGTAAAGTATTGTGGATACCAAGAGATGAAGACATGGTTCCTCCCCTCTGGAATCTTACTGTCTCATTAGAAAACAAAAATGTTTATATAATTACATTTTATTTTATCACACTCTTGTTTATAACATTTTAATAATTTTGAATACATTATTTCACATTGTTTATGAGCAAACCTTATAGCAGACAAGTGATTTAACAAGTATTAACCTCCCCAGTTACAGCTGAGGAAATGACGCTTGTTAGCTCCATTTTAGTAGCATGGATTTGAAGTGGACAGAGCCACCTTCACATGATTCTTTGAATGGACACATAGTTTCTTTTGTGAGAACATGACTGAGAAAGTCGGTTTTCAAGAATGTGAAATTCCAACTGAAGTCTTCTGTCTCCCAGTCCTTTGCTGAAATAAAGAAAACAACAAAACATAATGGGAAAAGTGAGGAAGATTCAATTAAATGTAGGCATATAAGCCCCTGAGAGAAAAAGAGTACATGCTAAATAAAACTGAAGGTATCTCTTAACATAATTTATGAATTTAACAGGGTTCTAATTAGGGTACCAGAATATTACATATCCTCACAAAGTGGTTCTAAAATCCAAACAAAATAAATAAATGAAAGGGCAAACTATCAAAGGAATCATGAAGGAAAACATGTCCCACCAGATTCAGAACATGTATGAAGTGAGAACTTTTAAAAGTGTCATACAGATTTAAAACATGAAAGTACAAAAGAAAAAAAAACAGGCAGAAATGGAGAAGCAGATGTACAACTTGTATATACATTTAACATTCGACAAACTTAGGATAACAAAATTTACTCATACACTTATCCCAACTAAAAACAGAGTACTTTTTCTTAGTGAAATCAGCTAATTGAATAAAATAACATTTATGTTATAAAACAAATTATATATTTACATGTATTCTAAATATATGTAAATATAGAGAATATATGCTATATTTCTTCTATATGTATGTGAACATATATGAAATGAAGCATATACTCTATATATTATAAATAAAGGTTTGCAATAGCATCAACACATCATTATAAGTACAGTAATCTACTGAATTCTTAACTCTGTGCCAAGCCAGGGCTAGGCTTTTACTCTAATATCTCATTTTGTATCACAACAATCCCCTCAATAGGTATAATTACTCTCCCCTATGTATAGGTGAGGACACTAAGGCTTTAGTTAAATAACTTGCCTGAGATCACACAGCTAATAAACACAAGAGATGATAATATCAGAAGAAATAATACTAAATAAAATTTTAGGGGGGGGGGAAAACTCTCTAATTTTACCAGTAATGAAATACATGGAAGTACAAAAAAATTATGAGAGAGCAGTTGCATTGAACAAAACCATAAAAGTAAAGACTTGTAACTAAGACTAGCCCACTTGTGCGGCAATCTCTGCATGTATGATGATGGTGATGTAAATTATTTTTCCTGAGCTATATTACTCTACCCTTTGTTTGACTCAGTCATTTCACCATGGCCTGCATCCCATGGAAATAATTCCAAGAAATTAAAAAACAGATGACAAATTATTCTTGCCTCATTCTCTTCTCTCCTCTCCCACAGTGAACAGGTGACTAAGATCCTGTTCTTTCTTGATCCCATGCCTTATTCTGATTCTGTAGCCTCTTTTCCAGTTGGGTCCTTGACTCCTACGAAGGCTTCAGATTACTCTCCCAGACTCTAGATACCTTGACATTGAGTTCATCCACTTGCTATTATCAGTGTTCTTTCTAAACCTAGATCATCCAAGAAGTAGTAGTATAACAATAGTAAGTATTTGTCTCAGTTTTTCAGCAGGATGAATGTAATTTCCTTTACATTTTCCTTTACGGGGGAGGTTCTTCAAAATCTTGCCCTAGCCTAGTTCCTCATGAATTCCAGTTATCTTTGCCATTTCCTGAATACATCTGTGCCCTTACCCACCTGCATGTCTTGTGTTACTTGTTGCTTAAATTCCTTTCTTCTTCCCCATGTAGACACACTCAAACCCTTTCTCCACGTGGCAAAATCCCAATGTATACCTTCTTTTTCTCTTTCTTTCCTATTACTTCATAGCATTTGTGCTCATTCCATGAGTTGCAAAGCGCATATATCATGCTGCACTGTAGTCACTTGTCACTTGGCTGCCATAATAGGGCCATGGTATAACTGACTGGAAGGCACTTTGTAGGTGAAGAGTAGAACCTCTGAAACAGCCTCACAGCAGAGAAGTCTGCAGCACTCCTGGTGGGAAAACCAAGCCACCCTGGCCCAGCTTTTATTGATACCCTAACAAGGATGAAGTTCCCATTCAGTACCTCTGAAGCTATCTTTTCCTTTCTCAGGAAAGGCTTATTAACTGGGCTGATACCCTTCCCTCTCAAATGCTCAGACCATTCACCGGCTGCAAGTAACTCACTCTCATTCCTCAATGTGACCTGTGAGAACTGGTATTTTCTCTAGGATCACTCCCAGGCATGCCATCCCTGGGCTTAAAGTCTATTCATGCAGCTTTTGTAAGTGGAATAATTTTATCTATGAAACCAGAAGATTCATTGCAACTCTTAAAGCAAGATCATTTGTCCATCCTACCAGGGAAGACCATGAAGATAATGTGTTCTGGAATACAGCTCCCAAAACATCTCTCAAGAAATTGTTCTCAAAAATTATAAGTATAAAAACATCACTGAGGAAAATGCTCTGTCATTTTCATAAGCTGTCCTCAAAGTTTGAGAAATGTGCGCTTGGGAAAAACACAGGAAAATAATGGAAAAGATTGACATTAATAGACAAATAGGAAATTGGAAACATAATTTTGAAAGCCTGTAAATGCATATATGATACAGGGTTGTTGGGAGATCTTAGGATATAGTTGCTATACTTGGTTTTGAGTTTAAATAGTTGTATATGGTCATGATTTGGAGTGTGGTATGGTCAAAATAATATTTCCCCAATAAAAGACTATGGTGGAAGGCCTGCCTGTTTTAATATTCCTGTTTCCTGCAATGCCTATCAGAACAGGAGTCACTGACAGAAAGCAGCACAACAGGGAATGAATATAAATATCTGGATCCAACTAGTGAGTTTTTCCAGCTATATCTCTCCTTGGCTAAATTGTTACATTTGTGAAATGGAAACCATCAGATATATGCTGCCATGAAATGAACACTGTCCTGGAATTTATAAGGCTCAGGGTCTAGTTCCAGCTCTGCCACTGATTAGCCATGTCACCTCTTTCAGCCTTACTTTTCTCATCTGTAAAATAAAGTCATTCCAAAGAAGTTCGAACTGAGAAGGGACCTTGGAGATTAGAGTTTCTCAGCTTTTTTTTTTTTTTTTTTTTTATATTCCATAGGAGTGTTTTTTTTTTGTTTTGTTTTTTGTTTGTTTGTTTGTTTTTTTAATTGCATTTTAGGTTTGGGGGTACATGTGAAGAACATGGAAGATTAAAATTCCCACCCCAAGGGGATTTTACATAGTGATGCTTTCTGAAATGTTTATTATGTTATTATGAGAACCCTAAGCATAATAATTATACTTTTTCAATACACTTTGTTTTCTACTTGTATTTTTTTTCCCCCACTTTTATTGTAGGTTAAGGGGGTTACATGTGCAGGTTTGTTAGAAAAGTATATTCAAAACAAAGTTTATTCCTCACAATTCTGGTGTCTGCCTGTGCTGCCAGTCACAGTGATTCCAGCTACCCTGGTGTAAGTTTTTGATCCTGTCATTGCCTCTCATTCTTTCTTCACTTCCAAGTTTCCTATGGGAGCTTTTTTTCTTAGTTGTTGAGTTTATCTTTAGGTCTTTGTTGCCCACTATTTTCATCTTGTAAGCTTTTGCTAACAAAACCTCCAAAAGGTGAGCCCGTGTGTCTCACCTTCTCTTCTGATCTTACCAGATTAAGCACAACCTCATTGTTCTGGCTTTCCTGGTATGGTTTCAGCTACCTTCCTAGCCTTACCTGAGTCCTTAAACATGTGTATTCTGGACTGTAGCCTAGATTAGTCAGTGTTTCCTGAAGATAGCTCACATGTCACTACCCAGTGCCCTTCCCTCCTCCTTTACTTGTCAAAGCTCAACCCATCTTCCAAGAGTCATCTCACCCACTTTCCCGAGCCTCTCAAACACATGAATATCCATGGGATTTGGTTTGCATTTTGCAATGTACTTATCATACATATTTAAATAATAGAAGGCTCTTGACAATAATGGCAGTTGTATCTGACACAACCTCATATGACCCAAAGATCCTAGTACAGCTGTGTTTTCAAACTTTAGACCATGATCCACATCAAGATAGATATTTACTTTGTGGCTCAATATACCTATTAATGTAGATATATTTGTAATTGAAACAAAGCTTTTATAATATTATTATTATATTTGATGCACTCTGATGTTTTCTTTCTTTTCTGATTTATTAATTCTTTTTATACTGCTCTAAATTGATTTCACAACCATTAGCCACAGTTGTAAAAAACACCATAATGTAACACACTGCACATAGTAGGTATACTGTTGTACATGTTTAATTAAATGGAATAGGCTTTTTTTTGAAACATTATAGAAATATTACTGATTTGTGAATATATAAAATACATCCATTTTGATATATTTATTTAGATTTTAACTTTATGAAAAAAATATTTTATATTCTCAAAGTATTGCTGCTTTGGTTTTAATTTTACATGATCTGAAAAAGCAAATGCAGTTCACTTTTTTCTATTTTTAAAGAAGATA
>JAZHEH010000851.1:1612500-1762500 GCA_036589455.1 Ateles fusciceps
ACTAAAAGAGATGGTAAGTTTTTTTTTTCTTGATGAATTAGAAATATAACCATGACTAACATAATTTACAAATAGAAGTTGAAATCTAAAATTTGTAAAATTTTTCTTCCTAAATCAAATAATGCCATTTCTATCATACTGTATTTTAATTAGCAGAGGTTTTTTGGAAACGGCATGGTACATATTCATACGATGACTCAAAATGTAACTTGGCCTGCAGTTTCTTTCGGGGAACAGAATACTCTAATTCAAATCCATTATTAAAAAGCAGATAACATGTGCACTCTCTGAAATGCCTATGACTTCACTCTTTTGATTTTATGTAATTATAAGAGAATGTTCATATGTATTTGCTTTTCAATTGGCACAGCATTTAAAAACAATGTCTTAAGATAAAGTGCATGCTTTCTTTTGGTCCATAAAGAATATAATTGGTTTATAAACTCAAAACTTTTGTAAATGTTTTATAATATAGTCACAGTGTAGTTTATAGCTGTGCTTATAGTAAGAATTTCTATGTGTACCCTGTGTGTGTATCAAAAAAATAGATACTAGTTTGCATTCTGAAATTAATAATCAGTAAACAGAACCTGTGCCTTCCCACTGTATTATTTTCTAACATCTATCAGTTGTCAAGCAAAACTTTGAACTCAATATTTTTCCAAAATTTGCAACTCAAAGTAAATACTTTTCATTTAAACTAATTTCAGTTAACATAGGAAAACAGGGGAAACATCACCCACTTAAAAACAGCTTAAGTTTCATGTACTTCATCACTGTAAATAAACAAGGTAAACACTAACATGACTTCAGAGTATTCTTGGGTTGAAAAAAATCTGCAGTTCAAAATAAATTTCCCCTTTGGTCAACATTTTGGATGCAATTCAGAGTTTCTCAGAAAATAAACATATTTTAAAGGGTGTTTTGAATTTCACTGCATAATTTCTAGCCAACAGAATGACAGTGGTATCTTTAAAGTTGATTGTATGTCAGATCAATAGCTATTATGCAGAGCTAACACAGAAGGAAGACGCAATACCCTGCTTCTGCTTAACCCTTCTACTGTGACGTGAAGAAAAACTTCCCATAGGTGGGTCCATGGGGAAATCCTCTCACAAAGTGAAACTTTCATGTTTGTTTGTTTAATAATACAAGTATTCTTTGCTGATAAAATGGAAAGTGAACTTAATTTTTAGTCAAGAAAGCAAAATGTTCACTAATCTTCATGAGAGTTTTTCAACAAAAAGGGGAAGAGTTTTACATTCTGCGTAATAACAAATTGTTTTGAAGCATGAGCTTAAAATGAAAATGCCCCATTACAACAGATTGTAAATTTTTTTCTGATGCTTTTAAAAGTGCCTCAACCTTCTCTACAACTACAGTGCTAAAGTTAAGTATTTGCTATTTTATTTAAACATTTTTGAAAAATGAACATTCTGAGGCTCTGCAGCATTATTAAGAAAAGCTGTCCATACTTTACCATGTTGTTACATGTGTTTATCTGCTGATTATAAAATGTGTTAAACAGTATTTTAAAAACAAAAAAAACTGCAGAGCTGCGCTTTGATTAATTCAGTGAACAAAACATATGCTGTTGGTTCTGTTCTATGAAATTCATATATGATCAATAAAATCTTTTAAAAGAGCAACTTTGGCTTTTAGAATTATACTGCCGACCATGTTTTTTGTCCCAGTTAACTCTGGGCTCATTCTGTTAACTTAGGCAAACAAAACCACTTTCTGGCTATGATGGTAATGTCTTTTTAATATATTCTTACACTCTTTCTAAATTTTCTCTAGGTTGGAAGCTGTGTACTGTGGGTGTTACCCACTTTGTCCTAAAGATTTGGTTTATCCCGAAATATTTCCAGGTAGCTGCTTTAATGTGCCTTCATCTTTATTGAGATTTAATATATGATTCATGCTAAATTAGAAAGTTTGAAAATAGGCAGGAGCAATTGTTTATTTGGCAAGTCAACATGTTAGTGTTAAGGAAAATTTTATGTGTTTTAATACATTAGAGTAAGCTTATATTTACCATCTGTTCTTTTAAGATAACAAAAAAGCAAGTTTTCAAATAACATTCTTCATTGTTAGCACACACATCCCATAATGATGGATTTTTATAAGCAGGTCAATGTTGCTGCAATTGCTTACAGATTTTTTTTTAATGATACACACAGAGAAAAATCAGGGACTGAAAGTCACACCAAATTATTTAAACAATTGACTAGTTAATAATATGCAACTGTTCTACAGGGTACATACAGCTATAGTACCAGTTTTTTGAAAAAATTCTCATCACTAAATATATCACATATGCATTGTGTTACATTAGAATAATGTATTTTAATCACCCAAAGGAGATGTCTAAACAGCACAACTACACAGTCTTATTTAGCATTAAACATCCTTGTGAGCTGAGGTAACCTTATAAAATCATGCTTAAATAATGTAAAACACGAGGCGGCACAGAGCAATATGCATTTTTAATTAGTAAAGTGACTAATATCGAGTGTGTGCTTTGAGGTTTTTGTTTCATTAAAAATGTATCTGTTTTTCCTGCAGCTGAATATCTGTATTCAACACCTGAACAGCTTTCAAAAAGGCTCCAGAATTTCTGCAAGAGACCAGATATTATAAGAAAACATCTCTATAAGGTAGTTATTGAGAAGAGATTTACATGGTATAAATGCCATATTGAAGTACAAAGAAAAATCTTAAAAAAAAAAAAACATTTAATTAACATACTAATGTTTAAAGGAAACATGCTAGGAAGGGATATTAGTTGTTACACTAACAAGGATTAATTAAACTGGATGCCAGTTGTATTAACCTAGGTCTTATGAAATACGTGCACTTAATGCACGGTACATGCTTTTTTAAAAATTTATTGTTTTCTAAGATGACTGTCCTTTACATTTAGCCCCTAGAGGCTTATAAAAATGAACCTGGATTAATGTAACTCATTAGTTTAAAAGGAAGTAAAGGAAAGATTCTACAATTATACTAATGAGGATAAGCCTTTCTTCCCATCATAATGAAATCTTTAGTCCTCAAAAATTCAGGTGAATGACATTAGTGAAGTTTGGTGTTCATTTTTTAACTACTTGAAAGGTGATTTTTAAGAATTGAATATTTCTCTTACTCAATTTAATAAAAATCCCCAGTTTCTTTAGAATAAGAATGTCACTCTCATCTCTGAATGGCAAAGGGAAAATAGTGTAAACAGCATCATTATTCACCCCTCGTTCTTTATCTTCTTTTCCTTATTTGAATCAAGAATTTTACATTGTTGAAATAATAACACAAAGAAGCTCTACTAAAAGTCTAAGTAATTGAAGTAGGATAAATCTGCTTTATGAGTTTTGAAGGTGGCTCTAGGCCATGAGTAATATACCTTTTTATATTCTTCAAATGTAGCATCTTCATTTTACATAAATCCAGTATAGTTTACAATCTAGCAGTTTTATAATCCAGCATATTTTAATTTTCCTACGTTAATATGTAACCTTGTACATGAAATACAGTTCTCTACCTTTTTTTTCTCCTTTCCCTGTTCATAGCCTAAAATACATATTTACATAGTGATACATCAAAACATGACTTTGTTTCTACAGGAAACAGTTAAACTTCAAGAAAAGAGAGAGAACCAAAAATGCAATTTAACACCCAATTTCAAGCTCATTATCTTTCATTGTCTATTAACTTGGCAATGGTTCAGAAGGTAGCTCATAATAGTTTAAAATGCTGACTGAACAGTTCCAGCTTCAGTATTACTCCTTGAGTCAATACTATTGTATTGTATACATGGGAAGCTCCACAGAGGAAACAGTCGTCCAACGTTTACCTCAATATTTCCTAATTTTTAAAGTTCAGTAGCAGATTTGTTTGTATGAAATAGCAATCGACTAGTTTCCCATGTGATAGACTGTCAAAATATGCAGATAATGAAAATTGAGGAAATATAAGTATTAGTACAAATTTGAATTTATTTTCTATATATGACACAAAGCTATTTTCAGTGAGTGTCAAATTATTGATTTTTCCTCTTTTTGGATGAATTTTTGGTGAAGTATTTATAAATGTATTTGTACCATCCAAATGTATCAGTTTGTAGCATTGCTTAGCCCTGTTATTCTGCATCTGCAAATTTTTAACTATTTCAGAAGTCACTGCAACAAGTTGCCTCTAGTAAGAAAAGAAAGCAGATGTCCAGTTGAAGTATTTTCATTCAGCTATTGCCATAACATAGCTATAATTATTTATTTTACAAACAACTTCTGAAAAAAGGAATGGCAGCTTAGAGATATGTTGTTAATATACCAAATTGTTCTTCACACAGCTTAAACGAAAACCTATATCTTAAATGATATTTCATTGAGCTGTTACATGTTAGTACTTAAATATATTTTAGTTTGTACACCATAAAAACTTGCATCTCAAAGTTTTATAAATTAGTAATTCATGCAAAAGCATTTATAAGAGCTTATTTATATAATTCATTTTTAAGTATTGTATACCATGGATTTTTCTCTTATAAATCTATAATACATTCTCACATATCCCTTCAGCCGTAGTTCTTAGTGATATTGTCTAAAATTTTCAAAAATTAATAAATTCATCTAAAATTTTAAGTAATCAAGAGCTTTATGATACAGTTATTAGGAAAAACTGGCATGTTGCAAGTTATAGAGTTAAAACACAGGAAGGACCATAGATTTAGTTTGTGTGTTGTTATGGGATTTAAAGCCAAAAAAAAAAAAGTGCCTTCTAAGCCTTTATAATAATGATACAACAAGTTATTGTAATTTTTTATCTTGTGTTTTATAAATAGACACATTTTCAGGTAACATTTGCTTTTGCTAAATACTAGAGAATTAGCATTTTAGGTTTTACCTACTTTTCTTATGCAGTCGGAGAAGATCTTTTGTGCGTTCTGTGAAAAGAATGTTGGGAGTTATTTTTAGATTTATTTCATTGGACAGTGCTGTTTTGCTTTTATAAAACATATGCTTCTAAGATCTAAAAGGATAGAATGTCACTGAATTCTTAAATTTGTTCCTTTTACATTTTTACACCTTATTCTTTTTTTGTTGTTAAAAGTTTACATTTTAAAATCATTTCAACTTCTTATCATATAGAGTTCACTTTAGGATAGGATTTTTCATATGGATTCACACTTAGAAATTTAATGACTAGAATAAGGCTACTAACACTTGGCTTTCTTCTCACATCAGACATTATACTTTCAATATGAGTGAGAGTTTGGGGTATAACTTGAAGCAGGATTTGAAACAGAATGCTAGTAAGTGAAAAGCAGAAACAGAATTTACTTTTTTTCTTAAAGTGACTCCTTCCATCACAGAACACTTGTGTCTCTGACTTCCCACCTGAAATAGTTTCAGACCTGAAATGTGTAAATTCCTCATTTGCATGCAAGTGTGTACTTGCTCACTCTCTTCTCACATACACGCGCACACACATGCACACACATCCCTTAGGATCATTAGAGAAATCTAGTACTTGCAAAAATTAAATGTATCTTAATAATTTTTAAAAACCTAAAACGATTTTCTTAATTTAAGAAATATAAAACCACTTCTTAGAAAGTCTATGTCTACAGTTTAGTCATTGTCTGTAAACTTGTACCGTCGACACATGTGCTTTTTCAGGTCAGGCGATGCACCAGATACATACTTCTCACAGAGATAAAATAGGGACCTCTTCAGTGACTCCTAAGCCTAACTTGAACACAGGTTTCTAGAAGTGATCACAAAAGAATCAGCCATGGATTGACTTTGTAAACTAACAATAGTTCTTCCCTTCTAACCCAAGCAAGTCTAGTATCGTGAAGTTGTGGGGTTTTTTTTTTGGTTTTTTTTTTTTTGCCTCACTTTTATCATACTATGTGAATTTACTTACTGAAAATTCTCAGCAATTATTTGAGATTAGTATTTCATGCTTTTAGAGAACCCTGATCATTATATTTTTTAATGCTGTTGAAAGACATTTTATAGCTATTTCCTCATTACCAGTATTGAAATGAATGTAAGGGTACAAATAGGACAGTTATAGAAGGTAGACATCATTCAGACTGACAGAAGAGATTTTCATTCTTGTCTCATTTTTCATTTACTTTTATTTATAAATTGAATGGTATTCTCTGGTTTAAAAAGAGAGAGAGATGCCATTCTTTCTTTTGCTTTTTCAAAGTGACTTGTAGTTTCTTAAGATTTTTTCAGGTGAAAGCTGCTAATTTTTTTGTTCTCTTCAAGTTCTCCAACATGACAAAACCTTTATGACCTGCTGTTATTTGGAAGAGAGAAGAATTTTTAGAGCTCTGCCTGAAACTAATTCCAAACAATAATTAAGCTGACAATTCACACTCATTGCCCAGAAAAGCCATTTGTGGTTATCTTGATTATGTCAAGCTATCTATACCTGAACCACAGCCAAGCTACTTTGCTTCCTTCAAGAAACTGGTCACTTTACAGTTCCCTTTTAATTTGAGCTTAAACTCTAGATTTGAATAAGGTGCTGCTCACTAGTTTTGATACTGCTCCAGAATCCTTACTTTTTACTTAAACATGACAACTTAAATGCTTGTGACATTCTAAGAAATTCTAAAATCTCTCAACTGCACCAGCACAATTAAGGCAAATTCTCAGTCTCAGTCTCTCACTCTTTCTCTCTCTCTGCCCTCTCCCTTTCCCTCCCTTCCCTTTCTTCTTCCCTCTCTCCCTTCCTTCATTCTTCACCTCCTCCCTCAATTTTATTTGGTCTGGCTTTCCTTTGATTTGTCTAAATAAAATAAAAAGCCATTTAGCATCACAGATATGCTTTGGCTGATTAAGATCAGTTAGAGGTTTTGTCCTTCTCTGCTACTCATTTGCAGCCTGACCCTAGGTGCTTTTCGTGGCCTCTTTATGACTCATCTGTAAACCTGGAAGAATATTTTTTTTAAAATAGGATTTTCCCCCTAATGAATACAAACCTGTTGTAAATATGAAGCACTTTGTAAATTTCACATAATAGTAGTAATGGCATTTATCTTTGCGTCTTCATCATTTAAAAGTAAAATTCACATTAGCAAAAACTTGTATGTATAGTGTTATGTCTTGTGTTTTATAAAAGTTAAAAGTTGGATGATGAACTTCCAATGGCTGTCATTCATAACATAAACCAAAAATATGTGTGCAACAGAATATACCCATTTGCAAAAAGCAGTAGCCTTCTTCTCTGGTTGGAAATACAATGACACTTTTAGCCAATCAGAAATTGAGATTTCCTGAGGTGATGAAACTCAAGAACCATTTACTTGGTGGCTTTTTGAAATGTAATTGATGTAAGTGATGCAAGTTTGTGATATAAATTTTCAGCATACTTTCATCTTTCAGTCATTAATGCTCTTCACTTCTTTCTCTTCTCTCCCTCCTCCTCATTGCAGGGTGAAATCACTCCGTTTTCTTGGGCAGCCCTACATGGTAAATTCAGGTCTCTGCTTACAACAGAACCTAGGAAAGATTTGTGACAGATGGGGCTAAGTCACAAACTTGCAGCCTAAGGCAGAATCTGAAGAACTTTCCAGAGTGTGCCCATATTTACCTGATCAGAGAGAAAAGAAAATCTGCAGAGGAAGCTGAGCCTGGCTGCTTGTCATAGCTGACACAGAGCCATCTGCCACAAACCTGTGGCGGCTTCAGATCTCCAATCCCTGCCACCACCCCAACTCAAATTAAATACAGATTCCTAGAGACGTTATGATGGTTACACATGTCCTCGGCATCACATGTAGGAGACTGTTCAAAAAAATATGTGGCCTGTTGTATAACCGCACTCATGTATCCCATATGTGGTGCCACATTGAATTTCCGGTTGAATCCGTTTTTATCCTTTGTACTGGATGACATGGTGCCTGAATTCTTTCTTTTCGCCGACACGATGGCAGCCAAACTGCAGCTTCAAACGCTCACACTTGGCTGGGTTTCTACCTAGGTTGCCAGGTTATCATCGGAGCCTTCTTGTGTCCTCAAAGGGCCACGAGGCCTGAAAGGAGGATCAGAATGCTTTGGAACTAATTGGGCAGCCATCGCAGAATTGTTTGTGGGCAAAGGGCTGCTTTAGCACTTTTCTTTAGCAAATTAATGACTCTCAGGCACAGGGTTTTTAAGTGAAGGTATTAATAAGAGGTCTGGCAGGTATTCCCATGATTCACATAGTTACATTTGCATTTAATTAATCTTAAAGAAAGTTGCAAGATAAACAGCTGTAATTCGGACAGACATGACAAACATAGTGAGGCCATCTAGCCCATAAAATGAACACTGACATAGTTGTTTTAATTTTTTTCCCCCGGGTAAAAATAGAGAAATCAAAATACTTCTAACAAAACCAGTAATTTTGATAGAAATATTTCTCAAAAATACTTGCATCCACCTACAAATATAACCTTTTCAAGATAAACGCTTGTGATTCCAGTAGTCAAACCGCTGTGTTTGTTGATGCAAAGATGTTTTGAATGGCTAGATGGTAAAATAAATTTTTAATAAAGTACCCACTGCCACTTCTAATTAGCATATTCCTTTACGTATAGATGTATATACATCTACCTATATGTTTCTCACTGAATGTTTTCCTTGTGACAGAGACAACGAATACAATTGTTTCTTTTCTGGATGAACAAGGATCTGTTTTGCAAATGTTTGTAAGATATTATGACATTTCCAAGATTTTCTTTGCATTCTGGAAAGCAGGAGGTAAACATTTGTAGTCATTAAGGTAAAGTCTGTTGATAAACCATCTTCTGTTTACTGACAGGTAAATTGTAACTTTCCTAGCTTTTGAAATGAATAACTTCTATATACCACAGAGTGAGGCACAGCCAGAGAAAGGTGGCTAGAGAGAGACAAGGGGCGAGCCAGGCTCTCTGGCTTCTGGAAGGATTGAGTGGGCTAGCAGGCATCTAAGATAGAGAAGGCAATGATTCAGAAGTCCAGTAAGGCCCCTTTGACAGGTAGCAAAATCGAAAGCAGGAAATAGATAAGGTTAGGGAGTCAGACAAAGCCCTTGGGAGAGGCAGTATTGCATATCAAAGAAATCAGGAGTTCAGAGTCTATGAGGCCTGGGAATTTACAAGCAGGAAGAGTAAGAAGCAGAAACAACAAGCTCCATCTCAACGGACTCCTCCCTCCAACCTTTATGAGACCCACAGTGTGTGATGGGCTACCATAGCACTGGCTTCTAGACTCTTACAGGGAAGCCAGTGAACAAAACTACCTCCTCACCCAGAAAACAAAGAGCTAAGGACTATTTTGGAAGTTCCTTCCCATCTAAGACTGTGGAACTCAGAATCTAGCAGGTGTACTCCTTTGGAGAGCAAAACTAAAGATATAAATATGAATAAGAAATTCTTTGCCACTTCTCCTGGGCAGGGTTATACTTTATGCTATCTACTGAGATAAACCAGATGAGTCAGTTTGCTTCTGTCAGGTGCTATGTCACAGATGACATCTTCTCAAAATAATACTATCTCACAACCAGGAAATAGTGCTTCATTGACTTTGTTTTTCTATTCTGAAAATAATGAGCTTGCACTTTATAGTGGCTAGGATATTCTACACACAACTAGTACCCATATATCTTTTTTTCACTAATTAATAGGGAAAAAAAAGCACTAAACATTTATGTATTTTCCTGATTTAGGCAAATATAATATTGAAAGTTACCTGTAGGTGGGCATTTTTTCTACACATAAATGCAAATCTAATTTTGCCTTTAGCTGTAGCCTACATTCCTCCCAGGGCAAAAACTTACATTAAAGGTGTCACTTATTTGCATGATGCTGAGATTTGCAGTTTATAAAATTAAAAAAAAAAAAACCATATGAAGACTGTAATGTCAGATTTGCTATTCGTTCACATAAGCAATAAAAAGTTTTGTAACCGTGTAATTCTTAACATTTAAAAATATGTAGGAGTGTGTGTGCATGTGCACACATGCTTCTCAACACCCATGGCCTAGTGGAATGGAGTGTTATTAAATAAGTTTATCAGCATTTTGTTGAAGTCTCAGTGAATAATTGGGACTACAATTTGACTAATTAATTCAGTTTCCCTTTTCAACCACCCCCATCATTTATTGTTTTGAGTATGTTTGATGGAAATTTTAGTCTTTTTTTTAATATTCGATTGTTAATTTTTTCTTTTCCAATTTTAATTGTAAGTATCTTTAAAAGTCCGCCCATTATCAAGACTTTGAAACACAGCTTGCCCTAAACTTAATCTGTGTTTCCGGCTAGGTGTTTCCATAACAACTATCAGGGCACCTGGTTCTTAACCTACTCGTTTATACTATGTTGATCAGAAATAGATGCAAATACCTTTTTTAAAATGCTCCTGGTTTAATAAGCATCCTTCAAATACAGTTAAGCTTAAATGCCCTGCTCCTGTTCTCAATCCTTCAGACATCAACATGGCAGCAGAATCCATAAGTCCATGGAAATTCAGCCATAGAGGGCTGCATAGATTAATTTCAACACCTTGAAATGCATCTGGAAGCAAAGATTTCATTTTATGTTGAAGGTGTTAATTATATTTGATATTTTTAAAAGTAAAATCTGTTTTTGAGAAAGCATCTGCTACCCAGAAATATTATGAGCCACAAAAGAAATTTCACTTAGGTCTCAAGATACTTTCTGTGAATGATAGAATCAGTTTTTAAATGATAGTCCATGCTGTCTTTTAATGCTGACATGCACCATGATCCTTATTCTTCTATTGACTATTGACCCAACTTCCTATCTTTTTCAGTGAAACATTTGGGACTATTTAATCTTAGAGCTTATGTTTAACAATGAAGAGAGTCTATTATAAACCACTGACTTGAACATGTTTCATTTTAAAATCTGAATTGCGGTACAGACAACTAATGCTCCTATCCTATGCCCTCTCTTCAAAGCTGTTCATTAAAATATAACTGGGGAAGTTTTAAAAACATACAGGCAATTCTACATGCTGCTCAAAGATACATACCTGTGTGATTAAAGTACAGTATTACAGAAAACCTAGGAATTAACCAAACTTGCAATAATGGTTACATCAGAGAAGCCATGGCAGAGAAGCACAGAACACAGAAGTGGGGGAGAGGCGCATTCGTTGCATGATGAGCGGTCTGTTTCTGAAGCTAGGTCATGCTACACAAAGGCTTCTTGCCATTCTTTATGACTTTTCATCATGTCTTCAGTGTATTTTTTGGATATACCTTTTGATAGGAGATATAAATACTTTGGGAAGCATGTTACTAGTTTTGCTATCAGTCTGTCCGTAACATTTCTTGGCTTCCTCAACTATTGATTGTGTCAGAAAACCGCTTCCCTCAGACAGTGACAGAAACTACTCTACTGCCAACTTTGCATGAGAAGACTTTCCTCTACTTAACGGTAGCCAGGGACTTCACCCCAACCCTCATGCTGTGGAGAAAGTCAGACTTAGCTATCCACGAGTTCGTTTCTTGGGCTGCTTATCACCATTTCTAACTGATGCCTGTGGCATTGCAAGCACAAGATGGAAAACTATAGCTCTAAACTCCCTTTTAAAGGGTAAGGAAAGGAAGACGAAGGCGGGTGTTAAATGAGCCCAGTCTTTTGCATCTCAAAAACTTCAGAGCTGCCTGTTAAAGCACAAGAGCTCTCTGAGCTCCCATCCACACCTGCCCAGTCCCCGTAGTGCTGCCTGTCCCCTTTCCTCTTCAAGACACAGGAGTGAATCATGGTCTCTGTCCTTTCATTGCAATCTATCCCAGGGGAAGAGTTCTCCCTGGTATCTGTGGGATGCCCTCGTTGCATATGAGGCACAGATGGCTTCAGGGACTGGGCTCCCCACTCACTCTGCAGTCCATTTCTCTAAAGTGGAATTTGGGATCAGTTTTTTCAGGTGTCCTGATCATTATCTGTCTGATTCCTTATCCTCTCCCAACCCCAAGGAGAGGATCCTAATTGTTTTTATAAACTGATATAAGGAATTGATGATTCTTAGAAGATCATTTTAAATGGGTTATATTAGTTTCCTATCAATTACTGCATTTAAATAGCAGGCCTGAGGTGTGATGCTAGAAGATGTGACTCCTAGGAATACTGGTATGACCTTTCTCAAGCAATTTTAAATCCTTTAGATCTGAAAATTTAATGTTTCCAATATCATTTCACAAATGAGAAAATTAAGGCACATATACTGACATATTTAGGAGCTGAAGTGTGTTACAGAAACAGAAGATTTTTTGTATAAGCCTTTCGCTATGTGGCATGCTGTCATTGTCACCCATGTGCCTTTCGGGAAGCACCAAGTGCAGTGTGCATGACTCAGTTGGACCCCTAGTTCCCTTCTATTTCTCCAGCTGGCAGGAGGCAACAAAGAGCAGTGGGGGTGTTTATTTTGTGGCCCACATTTCTGACGTTAAAAGGGATATTAAGAGACCTTGTAGTATGGCCAGTATTTTAATTGTCTTTATTATTACTCTGATTCTCCCTGTAGGGAGGCATTCAATGAGTATACCCTGTCTGTCACAGGCCCCAACCACTCCCTGTGGTCTTACCCTCTGCTGAATTCATACATTTAGGTAACTTCCCTGGGCCTCCTGAGAAGCACTTATTTTTGTAACCTCCTATATTTGAGATGTAGGAAACGGGGGCCTGAGGAGAAGTTGACTTGCCTTGGGTCCCACAGTGGTACAGGCAGATCTAGAACTCAGATTTTCCAGGGCTCTTTCACTAGGCTATGGTTGGGCAGTAGTCAAGACCAACTCTTCAAGAAGGGAAAAACAATTTGTCTTCTCATCTCTTTCTCATCTTTCTTCCTTCTGCCTCTCACTGTCAGAAGAAATGTGTTAATAAGTCACTAATACCTTACTCTAGGTGTATGTCATGTTATACCTGCCAGTATTTGTATTCTCAATAACCATAAGGAGAGGAATGCAGAAGAATTGATTTCTGTACTAAAAGTTCAGACTCTGTGGCATTTGTGATATTTCCGAACAACTGATGCTTCTCTATTGCCTTTCGAATCATACAACGACAAACCTCCTCACTCAGGTATGTATAAGGCTGACCTTCATCCGAAAGGCGGCCCCCTGCATCTCCCTGCACAGGGCGGAAGAGCAGAGGGAGCAGGTGGCAGTGTGGTAGCACCTTTAACTGTGCAGCACTGGGCCTGCTTCCTCTCATCCAAAAGCGATAACACAGAAATTACATCCCGAGACTTACTTCCCCAGAAATAAAAGGAAGGGGGAGGGATAACTTAAAAAGGAGAAACTTCTAATATGGTATTAGACTGTAATTCATAGGGAAATTTATGCCTGAGATATGAATTTCTGAAAATAGGGGGCTTTTTTGGAATGGAAACACTGACACGTCCTTAATTATAGAGTAATAAATACCAATGGTATATTATCTTTCTATATTTCCTTATGCAGATATCAAAGCATGCAGCTGTTTTTGAAAACTGATAATCAAGTACAATATAAGTATATTACATCTTAACACAACACACCCTTCAACTAAGCAGCATCATGGAGCACTTAACAGTGAGAAACAGAGCTGCTCATAGTAGAAACCTAACTAACAAATTAGCTTTGAATTGTAACTTAAGAATCGTAGTCAAACCAAAGCGCCTGTCCTTGCCAGGAAAGGCATTCCAAAGGCAGAGAGCATGCCAAGTAAAGAGCCTTTGCTTCAGGATTATGGAGGCAGTTCTGAAAAGCCAGCATAACTTAATGATCAATCAGAAAAATATAGAGCAGTAACGACACAACTGAAGGATGCATAAAAATTGTACAAAGCGTTAATAGTGGAATGGGGAGGTAGGATGGGATTTTACCAGCAAGTATTAAGCTCTTGGAAAGCTTCATTTATTGCCTTCAATCCACACAGCAGAAAGAGAAAGAGAAAGACAAACATGGTCAAAGAAAATATGTGGACAAATGTAGGGGGTAGAAAAGGAAATGAAGGTTAAGCAAGGCCAATATGATTCAGAATAAAAGGGAGGGAGGGAAGTATAAGGAGCCAGCTGCAATTACTGAATGTTACATTAAGAAGAGCTGAAATTGAGAGGGGGAGGTCTTGAGTATTTTACTAAGTGGATTAATGTCCTCTTCCTTGGGTGTCTGAAGTTGCAGATTTTAATTTATTTAGTGCAGGGATTTATTACGGAATTTTTAATGGGTGGGGGGAGATAAACAGGGACAATTATAAACTCTTAGGAAGTAGAAAAGAGGACCATATAATACTTTCTGTAAATTTAACTGTAATAAACAGGGTTTCAAGTTATGGACAAAGATAGTCAAAAAATGTTTAGTCCATGATAATAGGATTTAAAGGGAAATAAGAGGTATGTCCAAAAAAACTTAAAGACCAAAACAAAGAAAGAAAAACCCACATAGATGTGTGAAGCCAAGGATTTTGAATGGAGCTAGTTTTATTGCTGTTCTCCTTTCTCCACCCATCTAAAAAAATAAATCATAACTCTGGCATTTAAAAACCTACTCATGAACATCATTTATTAATATAAACTTAATCCTGTGCTATTCTTTGGTGGGTGGTAAGAACATGAACTAACAACAACTGGACTAAAACGATGGCAACAGGACGATCCACTCAAACACAGGAAAGCTATAAGAAAAAAACTCCTAATCTGCTCCTTCATCTTACTTATTTTACAGAAGGATAAAGCCAAAAAGGGGAGAGGGTGTGGCTAAACCACAGAAAGACTGGATGCCTAAAGGAAAAATGTTAAAGTTTTCCTAAGTATGTATTAGAAGTGGAAGGGGGATTTAAACCTTTCGTGATTTCCATCATTTTGTTAATCTGCTAATCTTCCCTGGAAGGTGAGAAGAGTGTTGTCTGTCTTCTGCAATTGAAGAGACTAGGGCGGAAACTTAATCATGTTCTTATCCGTGAGTTCTTATACCTGGCTGTCGTCTGGCTGGCAACCAGTCCACAGACTACTCGTTCAGGCATTTGCCTGGCAATAATAGCCATCATTTAAATTGTTAAATATGAATCAGAAAATCTTTAAGAATTACTGATAGGCAGCTGTTAATATTGAATGTAATAGTATTTGGGGTGTGGGTAAATCATTTGACTGGAACCACGTGGGGAAAAAAAGGACTTGGAAATCTTATTTTTTTAAATGATGTTGGGGGAGATGGCATTAATGAAAAATATATAATTGAAAGTGGAAAAAAACATCATCTACAAAGAGGAAGATAGGTAAAAATGACTAAGCAAAGCAGCCTCGTCACCTTCGACCTGATGCTTCATTGTATCAGAAGAAAGTAAACAGACTGCTAACAAAGACAACCCCTTCTAATTTCCAAAACTGGCCCAGCAACAAGAGGGAGAATATAGAGAAGAATGCACTGTGTGGTGGCTCAGGGTGATCCTTTAATTTGAGTGTTAAAAATGAGGGCATAGACCTAGAGGTTTTTAATGGTCAGCGGGTGGACTTTAGATTCTGAACACTCCTCCACCTTCTATGGAGAATTCGGGACACGGTGCAGTTAAACCAGTATCTTAAATCCCAGGGACAGGGTGGAGATTGCTTTGTGATCATGATTAATTAAAAGGAAAGAAATCAAAGCAGACATCTCTCCTTTTCCATTTGAGCCGCAGAGCCATGGAGGGGAACTTGTGCTCTCTGGTGCTTTCAGCTATGTTCCCTGGCTTTCAATCGGCTTGGCTTCTCCCCCTTGTATTTCTAATGCTGTGATAACAGGCCAATAAAATAGAATCTACAAAATTGCAAGACAAAATTGTGTGTATGTGTGTATTAGAATTTTACTGAAGATAATGAATTGCAACACTAAGCACAAAAATTTTTAACTTAAAATATATGAGTAATGAAGTTGTAAAGCAGCAAAATGTGCTCAAGCGGAGTATTTGTAGTCCCTTTTTTGTAAGAGGTTCCCCAGACCTCTGGGTGCATCAGCAAACTGTCCTCCTACACGAAGGAGCGTGCAGCTGCGATTTGGCTCCGGGCACCACCTATCCAGAGTCACTACCTAATACATTTTACATTTGCACACTTTGTCAAGGGGTGGGGGGCAGATAAGAAGGGGCCTTCCCCACCCCTCAGCGTTCTGTTTCGTTTTGTCGCGGCCGTCAGCTGACACATGGAAAATGTGTACGGTTTTGTTTGCCTTTAATCTGTAATTAAGGATCCCTTGTCTGGGGCTTGCTACCTCTTTTCTTTCTGCCTCCCTGTGGCTCGGGTCTTCCGCCCTCGCTCGGGTCTGGCCTGGCGCATCGCAGCCTGGGAGCTCGGGGTCGCCGGGCGGAGAAGCGGGCAGTGGGGGAGGCAGGGGAGCGCAGGGGCCTCCGCGGGGCCCGGCACTCGCCTGCCCGAGAGAGCGCGCGCCCAGACACGCCGGCCCTGGCTCGCCCAAGCGCTAGTGCCTTGCGTCGGGGCAGCTGCGCCCGCGTTGTCCAGAGCGGGTCACCTCGCCGCGCGTCCGTTCCCTCCACACCGCGGCGTCTGAGCCGCCAGCGAGCCCGAGCTCTGGTCGGCGGCGGCGCCCGCCCTCGACGCCTAGCTCGGTCTCGTCCCGAGCGAGTGGCGGGGAGTTCTGCACCTTTCGGGCGTGGGTACATGAGGGGCCGGGTGGTGGGGGACGTTGAGGTCACGAAGTCATCACTCACTCCTCTCGGCGGCGTGGGCGCTGCGGGAGGGCAAAGCCGGAGCCCCGAGGGGCTCGTCCCGGGCGCGGGCCCCGCCAGCCCCCGGCGCTCCCACCCGCGCGCACTCCCTCGCACCCCTGCGCTGGCACGCGCGTCCGGGCGCTTGCACACCCCGCCACGCGCGCGCTGTCACGCACACCGGCACGCACCCGCCACGCGCGCGCCGACATTCCCAGGCTGGCACACGCGCACGCGGCGGGGGCCCACTCCTGCCCGGGTTTGGCTGCGCGGGGCTCGCGTGCTCTCTCTCGGGCACCCCTGGGAAGGGAGCACAGCCTGGTGGGCCGGCACCCTGTGCTCTACGCGTTTGAGGATTTCATTGAACTCGGGTCCCTTAGTGCGTCTTCATCGTATTCACTCGCTGAGGACTGAGGCCAGGCACAGTCCTCAGCGAGTGAATACGATGAAGACGCACTAAACAAAACCAGAAACACCGATGCCTACTACCTTTTTAAAAAATGTCACTTGCCCTCAGCAGTCCCAGGAGGGAAGTGGGGGATGTGCACGGAGACCTCCCGGAAGGGATTTTATCTACGCACTTTAGAAATACTCCGCCCTGACTCTGGTATGTTCAGGTACGTGATTTAAACCTCACCCCCTGGACGCTTTTTCACGTCACACCTGTATATTGAAATACAAACCTCGTTTCTCCTCCTCACCACTAACTGGTTATTTAGGAGGCGTTGAGAAGAGGAGTTAAGCAGTATTGGGGCAGGAGAATATTTAGAAGCATCACATTGATTTGTCACTCATTTGCTCTGATTAAGTTTTTGAAAATTTGGGAAAATGTTCCTATTTTGAAGCTTGTATTTTGTTAAAAGCCTCCCTCACACTGCTGTGGTGTATCATTATTTACCTGAGTATACACATGTTTGTAAAGGAGAACAGGAATGCTGCTCGTTTCCTGATTCCAGCAGTGCCGTTTTCCTTTTCTATCCACGTGGTTTTAGCATAATTTTCTCCTTCTTTCTTACCAATAGAGATATTGTAGTATACAAAAGCAGGGCACACCTGTGACCAAATACAAGAAACATAAACCTGGAGTGTTTGCCAACACTCCTTGTGATCCATCGCTCAAGATTTCCCCCGCTAGATTTGAAATACTGCACAAACGGGTTTAAAGGTATGGGCGGGTGGGTTAACACATGAGAGCAGTCCAAAAGTAAAGGGAGGTTGGGAGAGGGTGGCCTACATAAACCTACCCTTGGAAGGCTGAACAGGAACACATGGAAAGTGCATTAAGAAGAGACTGTAAACAATGATATTCAGGGCTTTCAAAAATCATAAAACGGATTGAAATATCTGAATCATTATTTATTCATCACAGCGCAACTTTGCAAATGTGAGAATAGTGTTTGGAAACCAAGCGCCTTCTATTTAGTACATCAAATCAGCAGATGGGTCTCCCTTCCAAACTGCGGTGAAAGGGTTAAAGCTATAATTTTAGAAAAGAATCTCAGGAAATGACACTCAGATCTAATATATTTCCTTTTCTTTCTGGCAATAATATCCCCCAAAGAATAAATATATACTTATTGATATCATGATAATGTTTCTCATTCTGAGTACAAGTGTCAGACTCATTCCCGTTTGTGTAAGTGTTTTTAAAACTGCGAGGACACTTTCACTACTCTGAAAGCTGACGAGCCAATGAAGGGGAACTTCTTTTTAACTCCATAATAGCAGGTTACATAGTAAATGAACACTGATGGTCAAATAGCCAATTATGGTATAAATATCCGTTGTTTACAGAGAGGTGTTAAATGAGCCCTTGGAGTACAAGGGATTAGGCCGATCTACGCTACAATTTGTTCTTCAACCCATTATGTCTTCCCTTTAAAAGGCCAGTGCCATTGTAGGTAATATGCACACAGAACATACTTCTCTATGTTGATTTTAGTTTGCTTTATTTCGATGCACACTGTTGTTTACTTTTTAAAATTTAAATAAATGTCAGCATTGTATAATTTCTATGTTAACAAAGCAGTGAGCAAAATCCCTTGTATGTTTATAAAATATTATTGTTTAATTCACATAGTTTAGAAATTCCAAATGTTGAGAATAGGAAGGAGGCCAAATACCATCTGTTTATAACTATGATGCATCGTAATATGTGTACTTTTAAAAGGAGTTTGGTCAATCATGCCACTATTTTATCTGCTCGGAATATGTTGGAGATTTAAAATGTAATTTACAGGATTACTTTTAGTGCGTTGCATCCAACTGTGAGTTGTAAAGAAATCGGTCTCTTCTGTTTTTCTCAAATTAATCATGTAACAGCCCCAATTAATGGGGGCTGTTAAATGTGTCGCTTTTTGCTTAGCTCCAGAATTCCTCTAACTTTGGCTCAGTCCACCTTCTTGATGCTGATAAAAACGCCAAGGACAAATGAAACAAAACACTCCTAGCTGTGTCTTTCTGCCAGGAGATAGTCACTAAGAATGGGAGGCAGGGTATGGTAGCTAATAATTAGCTAACATCAGCCCTGAGAAATTACCTGTGAAATACTCTTTGTACTGAATTGAAAATCATTTGACACTCCCTGATTTAAAATAGTATTTTCTTGTCCCTGAGACTTCTGATTTAACTTACCTTTTATTTCAAATGCCTCTAATTGCATACCATGTAACAAAGGGAGTATACTGACTTGCAATAGATGAACAGGTTTTTGTTTTTGTTTTTAGTTACAAACTCAAGTTACTCAGTTAGGAACTCTCCCTTGCTTTGCAAATTAGGCATTCTCAGCAACTGGGCCTTCAATTCCAGGCAGCCATAGTTTTGAATCCAGAGGTGGTTTTAGAGTGTCACAGCATGGGGTCTCTATTTCAAAAAGGAGGAAGTGAAAATGAACTCAGATGCCTTGAAAAAGGTTTGAAAGTGGTGATAAAAACATTGATTAGCAAATGATGGTTGCTTGATTGATTTTTTAGCAAGGTAGAATCAGTAAAAAGCTACATCTTGAAATGCTTTTATAAACACATGCAGAAATATGAAAACAAACTCCCAATAAACTGGGCATGTTCTGGATGTTTTACTTCTCAGTTGAGTGTTCAATGAAAAAATGGTGCTGTATAAAGTGGTTTCTCTGTACTATTTAGCAATATCTGTTTTCTCAAACATTTTAGTTTTAGCAGCTTCATCTAAAATTGTACCAACCTAGATTATGTACTCACACATAATTAAGAACATTCACAGTACCTTCTCTAAGTAAACAAACTGACCCAGACCCATGTATACTTTTTTTTTCGATCTTAAATATTGTATTTTGAAAGCAATTTGAAACAAATATATTTTCTTTCTGGTCAGATTTTTTTCTCCAAAAGATTAATCTATTGGCTTTTTATGTTATCAAAATATGCTTAGGCTTGTTTTTCTTTGGGTTACAGTAAGAAAACACCAGACTCCTTTTTCCTACATAATTGCTCAAGTGTGTTCAGAGTAGAACAGTGAGTCCCAAAAATAATAATAATAATGTTAGGGATAAAGAGGAAAGAGATTGGAGAAAGTGGAGGGGGGAGGGAGGTGAGAACAGCAGAAGATAGAACTGGGATAAAGAGGTTTATCAGACAAAAGCTTTCCAAATTGCTCTGAGGGGATAAGACATAATCATTACAAGCATCATCGTTTCCAAATGAAACCTGTATTTTAAGGGAAACTTTTAAGTGAACCTTTTTGATACATGTGAACTAGTTTTTCCATTCAAGCCCAGTATTCTTAAGTGAAGCAAGTGCTAGAAGATATCCATATTCCCATCGTGGGAGACAGGGGAAAGAGTAGAAGCATTCTCTGTGTTTAAGGCATTTACAATTTAGAAATAAACCATAGACACATAAAATGAACAAGGCTATGTATAATGCACTGTTATATGTTGCCTATTGTAAGTGCAAAAATAATGATGATTTTAAGTGGAGGAATTATTCAGGTATGCTTTCCTTCTGAGTACTTTATCTGGCAGTTCATTTCTAGGCAAGTAAAACAAGGCTTAAAATGAATAAACTCTTTGGAACTCCTCTACTCTAATGAATTGCAGTAGATAATCAAGATTGAAATTGGCACGTAGGTGTGCATACCATGTTCCCTTTAGAGCTGACTTAGAGCCATAGCAATGACCCACAGTGTGCACATAAGTCATTGCTATAGTCGTGTTATCTTGACAGCCAAATCATTTCATAAAATATACTTTAATAAGTTACTATTGAGCCCTGAAGTAAAACCATATAACTTAACCATTACTGAGTGGGCATTTATAGGTATTATATTTAAATTGAGTAAAAGATAAAAGAAAGGAATTAAGAATAAGACAAATGTATGGGAAGCTATTTGCTTCTTGTGATTAATCTAAGGCATGCCAGAAGCGTCTTTTCATTTTGCTTTTTATGAAGAATTACTGACCCTAAGAAAAGTCAAGGACGGCAAGTAAACAAACAACAAAAACAACAACAAATATATTACTCTTTTAAGGAGAGAATACAGAAAGCAGTAAACTCATGCATTTTAAGCATTAAGAAGAAAAAACATAAAATTTAATACACACAATAAATAATAAATATTCTTCTGTTTCATATGATGGCTAATGAAGGGAGAAACCCATGTGGAAAATTTGGAAAAAGAGATGAATGTAACAAAGTAATTAGCTCTTTGCACCTTTAGAGAGAGAATAGGGTAGCCTTAGAGAAGGAGAGAATAGGGTAAGATTTCTTTAAGTTTAGACCTGCAGCAACCATAGAGATCAAATCGACCTCTACAAAAAAAATAAAAGGAATCCCACTAGCTGTCCAACTCAAGCTCCAGTCTCATTGTTGGCTCCCCCACCCCCTGACTTTGGTACCCCAAAACTCTCAGGCCCTGGAGTCTTTGCTCTTGATGGAATTCTTGCCTTTATTCAGAGATCAGGCAGCAGCTGGGTTCTTGCCTTGTTCTCTTGGACCGTCTACTGATGGAATCTGCCGTCTGGTATTCACTCTATTATACTTGGGTAGCTCTTTATAATTTAAGATGGACTTCTTCATCTGTCCTCTGATTTAGTCTTTAGAATACCCATGTGACGTAGATAAACCATAGCTTTCATCACAGACATCAGAAGGAGCAACTCAAAATTATACTGCTGGGACATTGCAGAGCTGGGACTAGATGTGATAGCACATGGCACTCAGTTTGCTCCTTCCCCTTAGACTGGGTGTCATACTTTGTTTTCATTTGGATTGCAAGCATATGAATACATTACAATTACCCTCTTTGTATTGGGTAGGAAAAGAAGGAAAAGAGGAGGGACTGAAAGGAGAAAGAAAGGAAAGAAAAAAATCTCTTTAGGCTTTTCTGTAAAGTGGAGAAGGATAAGTCTTAAGTCTTTAAATAGCTCCCTTTCTGCTTACCAAGATTAGTCAGGAGGGGAAGCACTTCCTAAAATTTGTATCCTGTAAAGGAAAAACAAATTCCAGAGCTACCATGGAGCAGTGTGCTTTAACAGATAGAAATCTGAAGTCGATAATCCATTGCCAGAGCTCCTTAATGGGTTCTGGGATATGCATGAGATGCCACAAGGTGGATTTGGAGTAAAAAGTGAAGAAAACTCTACTTAAGAAATTAATAGGAATTTGGGAAGACTGAAGTAAAAGAAAACCTTATAGAGAGGAAAAGGAAATGGTCACAGAATAGAAGGACATAAGCAAAGACTTAAAGGTAACATATCTGGCAGCAACCCGTAGTGGGATAGAGCGGATGGTTTCATTATTTTTATTCAAGGGTTGGATTATACTCTGTTTAAGCTTGTGCCCCAATGTCATCTCTTCCTCTAATCCCAAGCTTTCATTGAAAGCCAGCTACACTGAAACTGGCTTGTCTTAGTTCCACATTTGGGGAATGAAGGTACAGAGAGGGTGGACAAAGGTAACAGTGCAGAAGGAATTATTTAAAATAAAGACAAGGCCAGGTGTGGTGACTGACTCCTATAATCCAGCAATTTGAGAGGCTGGGGTGGGAGGATCACTTGAGGCCAGAAGTTTGAGACCAGCCTGGGCAACATAGTGAGACCCTGTCTCTACAAAAAACTTCAAAAATTAGCCAGGTGTGGTGACACCTGCCTGTCATTTCAACTACTTGGGAAACTGAGGTGGGAGGATCACTTGAGTACAGGAATTCAAGATTGCAGTGAGCTATGATTGCACCACTGCATTCTAGACAAGGCAACAGGGCAAGACCCCATCTCTAAAAAATGAAATATAGTAAAGACAGAGAATATTATAGAAGTGGAAAATGGGGACAGGAGATGATTGGGAGAAATGGAAGCCCTCTGACAATGAACACTAAGACACAAGGAAACTCATAATGCAGGAGGTCTTGGGGAAAACCAGGCAGCTGATTGTCGATGTTGCAGACACTTGGACATTTTTGGCTATTCAACATCTACCTATCCTTCTGTCAGATTTGAAATTCTATTTGAGGAATTAATAATTTCTTACTGATATTATCAGGCCTGGAAATGGAATCTTGTGTTGGAGAGAGGAACAAAAAGACAACCTCTGTATTCCAGTCCTTCTTACATGGAGGAGCCCAACCAGATTATTTCCACCAAGAGATGGTGAGTGGGGGTCTGTGTCCTAACCTCCACAGCTACTGGGAATTTTTACCAGTCCCAAGCTCAAAAGTCCAGCCTCTGTTTGATATTGTTCTCTATCCACTAGGATTCCGTAGGTGCACAAAACAGAATGTCCTGGCTCAACTGACTTGTTCAGCAAGGAAAAATTATTTCAGGTAGCAAGAAGGATGGACATGGAGTGGCTACACCTTCCCACTCTGTCATCCTGACATGGCAACCTTTCTTCAGCTGACCCCTTATGGTCACAAGAAGCCTGCAGCAATCCAGCCATCACGTCCTCACCATATATCTCTTTCCAGATGCAGGAGAGGGGTTTATATTTTCTTGTCTCTCTGCAGTCAAGAAGAGTTTGCCATAAGCTCATTAGGAGAATCCCCCACATACCTCACTACGTCATATGTGGATAAACTGGCAGTGGGAGTGGGAATTTGATCTATCAGTTAGAATCTAACCCTGAGCCATATAAGGGGTAGAGGGATGAATAGACCATGAAAAAAATTAGGATGAAGTTCACAAAGACAAAAGAGAGGAAATGACTATTTGGTAGCTAATCTAGACTGCAGCTTCTCCCAATAAATACATTCGTGTGTAGTTTAGTCATTTTGAGTTTCTGTTGTTTGCAAATAATTCTAATTAAGATCCTTAGTTATAGCTACCACTGAGATTACTGAGATTATTTAAATTTTGGAAAGCTTTTAATAAATAGAGATATAATTTTCTTTTACTGTCAAAGTTATGTTTTACTTTTTAAAATTATTCACTTAATGTATGTCAAGAGATGACTTGGATTTTAGAAAAATTTTTTGTTTTAATCTTCTAGATGTCCAGCACATATTGACCACAACTTAAGTTCCATAAGTTTCTAAATATGTTTAATGTCTTTCTTTGACGTTTATTCATGTATTCCTTTTTTTTTTTTTTTTTTTAGACAGAGTTTCACTCTTGTTGCCCAGGCTGGAGTGCAATGGCATGATCTCAGCTCACCGCAATATATGCCTTCTGGGTTCAAGTGATTCTCCTGCCTCAGCCTCCCAAGTAGCTGGGATTACAGGCATGCACCACTACATCTGGCTAATTTTGTATTTTTAGTACAGACAGGGTTTCTCCATGTTGGTCAGGCTGGTCTCAAACTCCAGACCTCAGATCCACCTGCCTTGGCCTCCCAAAGTGCCGGGATTACAGGCGTGAGCCACCACGCCTGGCCATGTTCCTTTTTTGTTCATTCTGTAATTCATATAGTCATTAATGTCTTCTTTGTTTATTCAAAAATCATTATTAGATACATGATATGTATGTGGAAGACAATGGATTAAAAAGAAAAAACTGTTAAAACATTTGTAGAACCTCAAATGAAGGTGCATTTATTTTCACTTTACAACATTTTTAAAAAGGGAGCAATGGGACGAAAATGAGGAACCTGTGGGTGTTCCCAGCCTTCTCTTCTTGCTAACAAATTTCCCTGCTTTGCCTGCTTGGTTTTCTCCATTCTTTGTGTTCTGAGGTGAGTCTTGCCTTGACAGACAAGTTCTTCTGGGCTTTAGGGATGAGAATAGGGAGGAAAGGGAGAAAGAACAAAAGTTCAAAAGATTAAATTTGGAGGAGGAGGTTATCTTGACATGAGAGTGGAATCTGAAGACAGATATAAAGGAGGAGAAGCAGCTGCTGTGTGTGAACCACTAGATGGGGGAGGAAGAGGGGGATTTTTAAGAATAGCTATGGACTCTGTGCCCTTCATAGTGTTCAAGAAAATAAATGAAGAACTTGGGTCACTTTGAAATTATTTTTAGCTGCTGCACTGTGGTGGGGTTTGTTTTTTTAATTTGTTTTTTTAAATCATGATGTTGTTCATATGGTTATTACTTTGTAGTGTCCAGGGTTCTATTGGATTGCAAGTGACAGAAACTAACTCACACTAATCAGGCATTAAATTTGGCTTATGTGTTGAAAAGTCCCAGGAGATGATCTCCAGGAATGTGAGGACCCAATGCTCAAGCATCTGTCTCTCTCTCTCTCTCTCCCTCAATCTCTCTCTCTCCCCTTTCTCTCTCTATCTCCTCTCTCTCCCTTTCTCCATCTCTCTCTCCCTTTCCCTCTCTCTACTTTTCTCTCTCTCTCCCTTTCTTGTTCTCTCTCTTCCTCTCTCTCTCTCTCTCCATCTCCCTTCCCTTCCTCTCCTTCTCTCCCTCTCACTCCCTCCTTCTCTCTCCCTTCTCCCCTCCTCTAGATTGACTTCTTTCTCTAGAAGGCTATGTTGATGTGGTAGGAAAGATAACTTTGGTGTGTTACCTTTGATTCTTACAGCCTCAAAAGAGAGAACTTCTCATATGCACATCCAAATCAGATCCTGGCAAAAGGACATTTATTCACCCTGCTCTGGTCACTTTCCTACCCTTGTGGTGGGAGGTTAGGGAAACTAAGGAAGACATAATTTTAGATAACCACTTCAGTGTTACATTGGAATGGATCCTTCAATCCATGTTAAAAGAAACTTTCCAGCTGTTGGGCAGAGGAATGAGTTGTGCTGTAGCTGATGTTGTATTTCTTGTCAAACAAGTCTCTACATTGAGTTATTTCCACTACTATCACCATATGGGGTTGAATTTTAACTTAAACATAGATCTCTAATGGTCTTTTTAAATGTCTTCCAAAGGACTTGACTCCAAGGTAGCTTTGAAGTGGAAGTTATTGAATATGCAGAAAAAACCTGGGAATAGAGGTACAAGCAGAGTCACAATAAATGAGGCAAATATTCTGCCCTTGGAAAAATAAGGGACTTACACTTAAACGTCATCTAGAAACACCCAGGTCCTTTGCAGACTTCCTAAGAAGGGAAGATCTCAGTAGGAGACAAATCTATGTTTCCTTTTGTTAATGAGACATGCTCAAAATAGTTCCCCTGTTTCATACGAGACAGTACAATTAGAGACATTAAAAAGAGATCGTAGAATTTCTATGCTACAGAGGTTGGATGCATTTAGTGCATTGTGGACTATAGTTCAGGTGTCAAGTATCTGTTAAAAACTACTTGTTGATTTCTATGAAAAGTTTTTCATTTCCAAGGATAAGAGAGTCAGTTAATGGCTCGATGGCGGGGATGGTGGGGGGATATGTCTGAGTTTAACCAGATTGGGAGTGCATATAAAACTGTGGTATTCTTTCATATGCCTAAAAAATATGTATTGGTTCTGAGGTGTAAAAGAGGTCAAGGTCATAAGCCCTGGTTCTATAAAGGACAGGTCACTAGGATGATGTACATAACTGTTGGTGAACAAAACTGCCTGAGAAGATACTTGAAACTCTGACTATGAGACTTTGCTCAACCCATGGAAGAAAGTGGTATATCGTTGTATAGATAAACATAATTGAATAATCTATTGCAAACAAAAAAATGTTGTGTATATACTGTTTACTATAGTTATAGTAGATTGAATGATTTTTCCCTATTCCTCCTTGTTCTAGAATCATACATTTTATATGTATGCCCATTTCCATGTGGCTTTGTGCCTCCTCTAGAGGAAGCATAGTACTTTCCCAGTCCATTGATGTCAGATTTGGCCATGGACTTGCTGTGACTGTTGGAAGTGCGTTGAAGGGCAGTGTGCCTGTTCCAAGCTGAGGCCTTAGCAGGCACTGCAAGTCTCTTCAATTTCTATCATCCATCATGATAATACCATAGCCTAGGTAGCTACTGGTCCATGGAAAATTTAAAGATACATGAAGCCAACCTAAATCCAACTCAGCCTGGAGCCCAGAGCTGGGAACCTGAAGTTGAGTTTTGTATAAGCAAATCCATGAGGGAGGCATTAATGCTTATTGTTTTAAGCTACTGAATTTTGGGATTTTTTTTTTTGAGTATTATTATAGCAATAGCTTACTGAGAGAGTAGTATTCTTTTCCCACTCCCTACAAGCATTTTGAAATTGATGGTATATCTAACAACTCATAGCATTGTAGGATCAAGGAAATTCAGTAATTACATGGTTAATCATTTAATTTGAATTATGAGAAGTGATATGAGAGGTGGCAAAAAACACAAAACACACAGAGGTGACCTAATCTGAGAGTCGGGAAAGGTTTTTCTGAGGAAGTAACATTGAAGCTGAGATCTAGCCTTTGGCTAAATGAGGTTGAGGGATGGGGAGCATTCCATGTGAAGGGAGCAGTTTTTGCAAAGCCCTTGAGGCAAAAGAAAGAGCTCACTGTATAACAAGAAGTGTCTGGAAAGCAGAGAGAAATCAGGCAAATGGCAGAAGAAGAGAGGTTGGGGAGTGTCAGCTTCACACAGTGTGATAGGCTGAACTGTGTCTCTCCACAGATTCACATGTCGAAGCCCTACCTCCTATACCTTGGAATGTGACTATTTGGAATAAGATCTGCAGAGATGTAATTAAGGTAAAATGAGGTCATGTGGGTGGGCCTAAATCCAATACTGGTGTCTTTATAGAAAGAGGAGATTAGGACACCTAGAGGGGAAGACCATGTGAAGACCCAGAGAGAAGACAGCCATTCAAAAGGAGAAAGCCTTGGAAGAAATCAGCCCTGCCAACACCTTGATCTTGAACTTCTAGCTTCCAGAACTGTAAGAAAATCAATTTGTTGTCTAGGCACCCAGTCTATAGTATTTTGGTAGGGAAGCTCTCAGAAACTAATAAACACAGTATGCCCAGGTACAGTGCCCATACATAGTAGAAAAGTAAATTGACCAGATTTAAGTATTAGGAAGATTTCTCTGGCTCCAATATAAATGGATTGAAAAAGGGGAGCAGGAGGAGGTTATCACAGTAGCCCTGGGGAACATGATGGTGTCTTAGACCAAGGTGGGGCGGTGAAGATGGAGACAGGTGGATTGATTGAAGATACATTCAGTAGAGAAATCAGCAAGGCTTGAGGATTGATTATACAAGGAAGGTGAAAAAGCCATCAAGATGGCATTCTGGTTTGTTAAACAGGAAACATGGAGTAGGACCAGATTTGGAAAGAGACTCACCAGTGTGGTTTGGGATAAATTGTGAAATTGTGTTTAAAGTAACTTCCAGTTATAGGATTATAGTGGTCTAGATACCCTGAATATTCTCCCACTACAAATGCTAGAATGCCAGATACAATAAAATAAATACTCTTAATAGTTGAGTTTGTAAGAAAGAGAAATCATCAGGGTTGCCAAGAGGAAGAGAGAACTGAGAGCCCGAACAGCAATCACATAGCAAACATGGTAGGAGTGTGGCTGGCGTGGGCTGGGGAGGTTGTTAAGGTCTCAGAAATCTAGAGGCTTTCATTTTCATACTCACAGAGACAGAAGACAAGGTCTTGGAAATTCTGGAGGGGAGGTGGGGTAGGGTGTTGAGCCTGATGAACCCCTTATGTAAATCCAGGATCATTTAAGGGTTATCCCTTTAGTGAATTGGTAGACTGAAATAATATATACACAGGCACAAAGAGAAAACAAGAAAGCTTGTCTATCTAGGTCTGGGTAGAGAGTAGAAAATAAGCCTCCCCCAGAGAATTTGTAATCACAGCCATGCACCTCCTATAAACTCAGTGTCAGAGTTTCGTAGCCCTAAAAATCCCATGTTCAGATGTCAGCATTTTCCCAGCAGAAGCAAATGGAGAACAAATCTGGTGTGATAAAACGTCATCCCAGGCCACACATGATTCCTCCAGATGAAGTTTATTAAAGATGAGCTCACCACTCAAAATTACAAAACACACAGGGAAATAATCCACCTTGAGAGATTTAGAAAAGAGTGAAAACAGCAGAATTATATCTCAAGGAATTTCAGGTAATAGAACTACCAAAGGTAGATTATCAGATACCTAAAGTTTAAAATGATTAAAACTGAACATAAATAAAAAATAAGAAAAAATAAGATGCAAGTAGATTTGAAAAAGAATCAATTAGAAATTCTAGAATTGTAAAATAAAGCCTTTGAAGTACATTCAATGGTTTTAAGGGCATATTAGATACAGCTTAGAGGAAATTCATAAACTAGAAAATATAAGGTTATAAAGACATACATATATACATATATATATACACACACACACTATATGTATATATAGGGCATCTACTATACATAATGTGTATATAAATTTCTTATAAATACATACATATACAAATACATACATAAAGGTTAGAATAAAGAAATTTCTTTGAGTAGGAATTTCATAAGGACTCTGTAGAGGGAATTAGAGAAACTTTGCCTATCAAAGCAGATTACCTACAAGTGAATAATAATAAGATTGATATTTCTTCATAGCATCATAATAGAAAAAATAAAATAATATCTGCAAAATGTTCAGAGAAAGTAACTACCAATCAACAGTTCTGTATCTATATATATTTCATACCCAAGCCCATGTTATTCAAAATTAGATCAGATACAAATATTTATTTTCAGATAATAAATGAGAAGCTGTGACTTACAGAACTTTGTTGAAAACCAGGTCAGAATATTCTTCGATAGAAAGAAATTGAATCCAGAAAAGAATAATATCAAAGAAGCAATAGTGACAAAATAAAATAGCAAATATGTAGAAAAATCTAAGCAAGTATTTCCGAATAAAAACAAAATGGGACATTTTTTTAAATTTTACAGTAGTTATTTCTGAAAGGAGGAAGACAAAACTGGGGAGGTCAACACTATGAATAATGTTTTATTTCTTAAGTTGAAGAGTGAACAGAGGCTATGAGTCTATACCTCTATTTCTTTTTGTCTTAAATATGCCATAAGAAATAAATAAATGAAATATATATATATAATTATTATTTTTTTTTTGAGATAGAGTTTTGCTCTTTTTCCCCAGGCTAGTGTACAATGGCACCATCTTGACTCACCACAGCCTCCACCTCCTGGGTTCAAGCGATTCTCCTGCCTCAGCCTCCTGAGTAGCTGGGATTACAGGCATGTGCTACCATGCCTGGCTGTAAAGACAGTGTTTCTCCATGTTGATCAGGCTGATCTTGAACTCCTGACCTCGGGCGATCCACCCACCTCAGCCTCCCAAAGTGTTGGGATTACAGGTGTAAGCCACCACGCCTGGCAATGAATGACATTTTTTTTTTTTTAAGTTCAATGGATACAAAGGTCTGAAAGATAGTAACATTTAAGATAGGTAGGGAATAATCAGACTTTAAGTGTCTTTATATTCTTGTATTATTTAGATGAAGGGTAAACATATTCATTAACTCTAAGCCTTATAAAGGTAGGGTAAAAGAATGGAAATAAAATATGCTATTTCCAAACAAGAAGAAATTAAGAAAAAACTTGATTGGCCCCCCAAATGAATAAGAAAGCAGGAAAACAGAAGGGCAGCAAGTATAAATGCAAAATATAATGGTGGAAATAAGTCTAAACACACAAAGCATTACAATAAATTAAGCACTCTAATGTTGCTAGCTAAACCAGATATTAAAAGATTGAATTTTAAAAATTCAGGTAAATGATGTTTACTAAAGACACATCCAAAACTAGGGGCATAGAAAGATTGGAAGCAAAATTCTAGGAAAAGAAATGCCAGTAAGTACTAACTGGAAAGGAAAGTGTTATATTAATGTAGAAAAATAGACTTTTAAGGCAAGAACCATTGTTGAAGCATTAAGAATAACAGTGGCTAGTGCACAATTTAGAAAGGAATAAGTCACCTGAAAGACAGCAATTCTAAGCTTGTATGCATCAAATAACATACATTCAAAATGTGTAACACAGAAACTGATCAAATTGTGAGGGAAAATTTAAAAATCTGCAATCATATTGGAAAAGTTTTAACACTCTTCTCTCACTAAGTTGTAGATCAAGCAGACAAAATCTTAGAATATAGAGGATTTGAACAACACAAATTTTAAGTTTGGTACGATGGATATACATTGAATCTTGAACCCAACAGTTTGAGAATATAAACACTTTCAAGTATACTTGAAGCATTTACCAAATTGACCACTATGATAGTTAATTTTAGGTGTTAACTTGACTATATTAAGGGATACTCAGGTGGTAAGGTACGCCTGTGAAGGTATTTCCAGAAGTGATTAGTGTTTAAATCAGTGGATTGAGTAAGAAAGATCTGCTCTTAGTGTGGTGGACACCATCCAATCAGCTGAGGGCCTGAATAGAACAAAAAGGCAGAGGAAAGATGCATTAGTTTGTCTTCATGCTGCTGATAAAGACTATACCCAAGACTGGGCAATTTACAAAAGAAAGAGGTTTAATGAATTTACAGTTCCATGTGGCTAGGGACGCCTCACAATCATGGTGGAGGACCGAGTCATGTCTTACATGAATGGCAATAGGCAAAGACAGAGTGAGCTTGTACTGAGAAATTCCCGTCTTTCAAACCATCAGCTCTCATGAGACTTACTCACTATCATGAGAACAGCACAGGAAAGACCCACCCCCATGATTCAATTACCTCCCACCGGTTTTCTCCCACAGAATGTGGGAATTGTGGGAGTTAAAATTCGAGGTGAGATTTTGGTGGGGACACAGACAAACCATATCATCCCATCCCTGGCCCTTCTCAAATCTCATGTCTTCACATTTCGAAACCAATTACACCTTCCCAACAGTCCCCCAAAGTCTTAACTCATTTCAACATTAACTCAGAAGTCCACAACCCAAAATTTCATGTGAGACAAGGCAAATCCCTTCCACCTAGAAGCTTGTAAAATCAAAAGCAAGTTAATGACTTTCTAGATGCAATGAGGGTAAAGGCATTGGGTAAATACAGTTGTTCCAAATTGGAGAAAATTGCCAAAACAAAAGGGCTACAGGCCCCATGCAAGTCCAAAATCCAGCAGGGCAGTCAAATCTTAAAGCTCCAAAATGATTTCCTTCTTTCTCCACATCTCACATCCAGGTCACACTGATGCAGGAATTGGGGTTCCCTGGTCGTTGACAGCTCTTTACCCTGTCCTTTGCAGGATAAAGCCTCCCTTCTGGCTGTTTTCATGGGCTGGCATTGAGTGTCTGTGGCTGTTCCAGGTGCATGGTGCAAGCTGTCAGTGGATCTACCATTCTCAGGTCTGGATGATGGTGGCCCTCTTCTCACAGTTCCACTAGGTGGTGCCCCAGTAGGGTGTCTGTGTGGGGGCTCTGACCCCACATTTCCCTCTGCCCTAGCAGCGGTTCTCCATGAAGACCCCACCCCTGCAGCAAACTTCTGTCTGGACATCCAGGCATTTCCAAACATCCTCTGAAATCTAGGTGGAAGTTCCCAATACCCAATTCTTGACTTCTTGTACACTGGCAGGCTCGACACCACATGGAAGCTGCCAAGGCTTGTGGCTTGCACCCTCTGAAGCCATGCCCCAAGTTCTATGTTGGTCCCTTTCAGCCGCAGCTGGAGCAGCTGGGATGCAAGGCACCAAGTCCCTAGGCTGCACACAGCACAGGGCCTTACCCACAAAACCACTTTTTCCTTCTAGGCCTCCAGGCCTGTGATGGGAGAGGCTGCCATGAAGACCTCTGAAATGCTCTAGAGACATTTTCCCCTTAGTCCTAGTCATTAATATTCAGCTCCTTGTTATGTAAATTTCTGCAGCTGGCTTGAGTCTATGCTCAGAAAATGAGATTTTCTTTTCTATCACATGGGCTGCAAATTTTCTGAACTTTTGTGCTCTGCTTCCCTTCTAAAAGCGAATGCCTTTAACAGCACCCAAGTTGCCTCTTAAATGCTTTGCTTTTAAGAAATTTCTTCTGCCAGATACCCTAAATTATCTCACTCAAGTTCAAAGTTCCACAAATCTCTAGGGCATGGGCAAAATGCCACCAGTCTCTTTGCTAAAATATAAAAAGAGTCACCTTTGGTCCAGTTCTCAACAAGTTCCTCATTTCCATCTGAGACCACCTCAGCTTAGACTTTATTGTCCATATTGCTATCAGCATTTTTGGGCACAGCCATTCAACAGACTTGTCTCTAGGAAGTTCTAAACTTTCCCACATTTTCATGTCTTCTTCTGAGTCCCCTTACTGTTCCAACTGCTGCCTGTTACCCAGTTTCAAAGTCACTTCCACATTTTTTGTGTATCTTTTCAGCAGCACCCCATTCCTGGTACCAATTTGTTGTATAACTTTGTTTTCTCACTGCTAATAAAGACATACCTGAGACTGAGCAATTTACAAAAGAAAGAGGTTTTATGGACTTACAGTTCCTCATGGCTGGGGAGACCTCATAATCATGGTGGAGGACCAAGTCACATCTTACATGGATGGCAGCAGGCAAAGAGAGAGTGAGCTTGTGCCGGAAGAAAAAAAAAAAAATCCCATTTTAAAAACTATTAGATCTCAAGAGACTTATTCACTGTCATGAGAACAGCATGGAAAAGCCCCACCCCCATGATTGAATTATCTCCCACCAAGTTTCTTCTGTGAAACATGAGAATTCTGGGAGCTAAATTCAAGATAAGATTTGGGTGGGGACACAGCCAAACTATATCAAAAGGTGAACTCTCTTTCTCTCTCTTCTGAAGCAAGGATACCCTTCTTTTGCCCTTGGACACCAGAACTTCAGGTCTCTAGCCTTTGGACTCCAAGACTTGCATCAGTGGCTCCCCAGTGCACCAACCAGGTTCTAAGATCTTTGGCCTCAGACTAAGTGTTACACCATTGGCTTCCCTAGTTCAGAGGCTTTTGGACTTGGACCAAGTCATGCTATTGGCTTTCCTGGTTCTCCATCTTGCAGATGGCCTATTATGGGATTTCTCAACCTCCATAAGCACATGAGCCACTACCCCTAATACGTCCCCTCACATATATCTATATCTCTTTCTGTGTTTTGTGTGTGTGTGTGTGTGTGTGTGTGTGTGTGTGTGTGTGTGTATGTATGTGTATATTCATAGGTTCTGTCTCTATGGAGAACCCTGACTAATACAACCATTAATTGGGTTTTAAAGAAAGCCTCAACAAATACAAGAGGTGATCTGAATATCATTAATTTAGAAATTAGAAAGTAGATTTGAACATAATGTCACTAAATTAGAAATAAAACACAAAATCCTCACCATATGTGAAATGTAAACTATACATGAACTAAGTTATGACTTGAAGAATTTTAGGAGATGAAAATATTACATGGCAAAACTTGAGTGATATTCCTTCTACTTCCTGAAAAATTCAGTCCTGAAGCCATTAGGTGGGATAGAGCTGCAGTGTCCAGAGGGAGTGTCAGAGCCCATGAATGATAAAACATCACTCTGGGATGGCAGGCAACATCACATGAAGAATCAGCCTGAACAGGGTGAGGAGGTATTCACAGGCAGTTGTTGTGGTTGGGGGAGTCAGAGTCCAAACAGAGAGAGGAGGACGTCTGTGTAGGGCAGAGGTTTGTAGTGGGGCTGAAGATACATTTCATTTCATAAAGTGGTGTTGATTGCATAAGTAAATATCAGAAAAATGATGGAAGCTAGCCTTCTTACCACTAGAGAAGGGATCTACATATATGGCAAGAGAGAAAACTAGAATGAACATGTGAAATCGGAGGTGTCAGCATGGACTCATGGTATTCAATATATAGAGATAGACATACAAATTTAGATGTGGTATACACATACATATACCTATCTCAGATAGGACCTGGAAGTAACAACACTCCAACAGGAGCTTGTACAGCACCCACATCTTGGTTTTGAGGTACCATTTTACATAAAAGGAAACAGGGCTTGGAGAAATGGCTGGTTTTGGTCCTAGGGGGAGAAAAAAAATTCAAGAAAGCCTAGAGCTTATTGTACCAGAAAGCAAGGAATTTTTTTTTTTTTAATGATAAAGAAATGTCGAAAGTACTTAGAAGCAAGCTTAAAAGGGTTCCTACTGATGGTAATTTGAGTGCCAAAATTAATACTGGTAGTATCAGGGATAATAACTTATGATACTAAGTAAAATATGAGGACTTAGAGGCATAAATAGTAAAATATGAGGACTTACAGACATAAATGAATGTGATGAGGAATGAGATATTAACATAGTACTATGGTTTAAATGTATGTGTTCCTCCAAAATTCATGTTAGAAACTAATACCCAGTGATTAAGTCATGAGGGCTCTGCCCTCAAGAATGGATTAGTGTTCTTATAAAAGAGGTTAAGGAAGCCTAGTGAGTTGTTGCCTTTTTTTGCCCTTCTACCTTCTGCCGTTGAGGACTCAGAAACAAGGTACCATCTTGGAATCAGAGAGCAGCTCTCATCAGACACCAAATCTGCCAGTACCTCAGTCTTGGACTTCCCACCCTCCAGAAGTAGGAGAAACAAATTTCTGTTGTTTATAAATTACCTAGTCTCCAGTGTTTTGTTATAGCAACACGAACAGACTAAGACACATAGTTTCAAAGTACCTTTCCCCAAAGGGGGATAAAGGTAACTTTATGGTGGAGAAGCCTAACAGACATCTCTTTCATGAAGTGGTCAAAGTGAGTATCAGTTACTGAAACCACTAATGACCGGGTAGGATGCATTGAGAAGAACAAAGCATCAGTGCTATGATATTATAATCTGAATCTATCATAAGGAAACATCAGACAATGTCCTTGTAAAATTCAGTTACTTTATAGAATTTCCCACAGCTAATTAGCTGTGGGAATTCATCCTCAAAAGTATTGAAGTCATAAAAGTCAAGGACAGACTGAAGAATATTCTAGACTGAAAGAAACTAAAAATATATATTAGCTAAATGCGTTGTGTGATTCTGAACTGGATCCTTTTATTTCAAAAAGTGTCATTGTATTCACTGGTGAAACTGGAATGTGGTCTGTGGACTAAAGAGCAGAAGTGTATCCAAGTTCCTATCTGATTATATTGGTTGTGTTGCAGATAAGTAAGAAATTCTTATTAGTAGAAAACACACAGTCAAGTGTTCGAAGTCTAATGAAACATGGGGTTAATTTACATGGAAAAACAAAATATTTGTACTATATGAACAACTTTTTTGAAAATTTGTATTGTTTCAGAATTTAAAGAAAACATCCAATAGCAAAATTTAAAAATGTGTGATGTAGTTTAAATCATACCAAGAGGTAAATGTACAGCGTTCACAATTTATAGTTAAAAAGAAGAAAGATGAAAATTAGAGCTGGATGAGGTGGCGTGTGCCTGTAGTCTCACTTACTAGGGAGGCTGAGGAGGATTGTTTGAGCCCGGGCAGGAGTTCAAGGCAGTAACGCACTGTGATCACACCTATGGAAAGCCACTGCACTCCAGCCTAAACAACATAAAGAGGCCCTCTCTCAAAGAAAGAAAGGAAGGAAGGAAGGTAGTGAGTTAACTGTTCTAGTCAATATCTTAGGGAAAAAGTTATAAGCTCTAAGAAAAGGAAAGTAAAATGTCAAACAACAAAATGAATGAACTAGAAGACAAAGAAACGAGAGAGGTTGTGTGATGATCTTTATTCTCCTTTGGGCAGTAGCTAAGGCTATCTTCTTTACTTGTGTAAGCAATGGATGCTACAGCAGAAAGAGAGAGGTAAAAAGAGTCAGTTCTTAGCTTTTTGAATTTCAAAATGCTGGGCATTTGTGTTTTACACAGGAAGGTCCAAAAGATCTCAAGACGACATTAATTTCATGGACAAAAGAAGGAAAGCACAGAGCACAAAGCTTTGATGTTGGTGGCATCTCCTTGAAGGGACTTGTGCTCTGACTCTCTCACCTGAGTTGGGAGAAATACCCATAGGGCAGGAGAATCTGGCAGCAAAAAAGCTCTGTGGTCTTACATCTTGGGAGAACCCAAGGAAGCCTTAAGCCTCACCAATTCCTTTGTGCCTGCCACAGCACAGGAGCAGCAGAAGAGAGGGGATTATGTAGGGTGTTCAGGTAACTAGGCTGAGAAAGCTTCCGCATTCCCGACATCCCATTGAATCTCTGAACATGTCGCATAGCTTCTGTAGGCCAAAAAAGCTGAGTGGGATTTGACCTAAGAGGCCTGACAGTGGGCATAGTAAGGTTAGGGTTAGGGTGGGTTTAGATAGGATGGTAACATTTCAGAGACTTGCTCGAATTTACACTGGGAGACCAGACTAGGCAACATATCTCCGTTGATGTCAGCATGAAGAGATGATGGCTTGTCACCTTGTTCCTCCGTAAACTACCCTCAACAGAGTTCTAAAAATACCCCAGTGACTCTTTTGTAAGTTATGAGATGGATGGACGGAGAGACGGATGGACAAATGAAAAATAAGAGGGAAATCCCTAAAGTACATCAATTTAAAAGCCACTGTGTTTGAGGACTTCACCTGGGAAAGCCATCTAGTAGAGAGCCGAACTACTCTCATTTTCTCATGCCCATCCTCACATTGCTGTCCAAGATAGCAGCAATGAAGGATGGGAAAAGAATAGGTTCTTATATCCTTCATCGTTCTGCATCTGAAATATTATCAAGGTCAGTAAATAAGCAAGTGCCTTTGCCAAACAGTACATTAGAAAAAAAAATCATTGGGCGCTTCAGAAACTAAAAAGTGTTTAAAAAAAGGCATGTCTTCCAAGTTTGCTTATTTATTGAAGAAAAATAAAGGACAATGGAATTATTTTCTGCCCTGTTTGGAATCTTCTCTTTTTATCTTGGCCTTTCTAGGTTTTTATTTGTATAGTTAGAGAGATCTTAATGGGAGCAAATTTGTAATTCTAAAGCAGTCTACAAGTGTACACTCACATAGCATAACCAAATCACAATTTTATGCAGATTTTTTTCTCTGTCTTAGATTCTGCAGTTCTTAAAGGAAAATGTGAATGCAATGGTGTGTCACAACTGCGATTACAGAAGTCCAAGGGAACAGAGTGTAACATGCTGATCAACCTTGGCAGTCCCCACATACAGCGTGATTATATTGTAATACTGTTTGATGCAATCGTATGTTTGATCAGTTTCAAGAGATGAATATCACCTCACTTCAAACAATATGATACAGTCTCATTGTATGAAATTATGGCTGCTGTCAATCAACATATGGCATAACCCTTAAAGTGTCATCTTTGGGGAATGTCATAAAAATGATTGCAACACTTGCATTAATTAGTAAGTTTTTGCACTAAAACCAAGCAAAACTTGTCAAGACAATGTATCTGGTGTATCTCTGTTCATTTTTATCATAGAAACATGTATATAACCCATACATGCATATACTCAGCTGATTAACTGAATTTGTTAGAACAGCCATGCTAAAAAAATATTGTGAGTGTGAGGCCCTCAGTATGGATCACTAAGCTACCTTTTCTATTTTTTTGTTTGATGATCCCAAATATATATCTGGCTTGAACCAACTATCTTATCATAGTGAGGGATAGGTGCAGAGTAAGGACAAACATTGAATTATCACCAGGTCTATGGTCTCAACAAAACTCAAAATTTAAGCTTGACAAATGACAACAGCATGTGAACATGTTTACATGTGAAAAATATAGAATCAGAGTCTTTGGTATGCCATTAATTTCACAGTGTCAAGGTTAACAGACACAGCATTTTGAGGAAATAAGAACTGTGATCTATTTTAACACTGGCTATGAAATAATTGCCCCCTTGTTTGAAGGTATTTATTATTTGTTATTGTCTTGGTCTCAGATTTTGCCATCATCACTTAGTAATACATGATTTTACAACCTTGACCTGAGACTTCACGTACACACTTTCACGAGGAGGCTAATACCAGATTCAAACATGTTTGTCGACCATCTATATCACCAAAGTATTATGAGTGTTTTCCCAAGGAATTCCTCACTCATCAAGTCTCCTGGCATCCTTCTTACTTTCCAGTGACCTTTACTCCTTTATCAACTGAGCAATTATTGCTATGATATTCAGACTTCTAAAATGGCCCCAATGTTCCCTGTCTCCTGGTATTCATGATCTTATGGAATTCCCTTCTTTTGAATGTGGGCTGGTCCTAGTAACTTCTTTCTACTGAATAGAATATGGCCAAAGTTATTGGATGCCACTTCCAAAATTAGGTTATAAAAGACTATGACTCCAGTCTTGCTAGCAGAGTCCCTTCTCTCTTGCTGGCTTTGATGAAGTGCATTTCCATGTTAGAAAGCCCCATATGGCAAGAATCTGAGGGAAGCCCCTGGCCAACACCAGGGAGGAACTGAGACCCTCCTTCCAGTCACCGATGAGGAACAGAATCCTGCTCAGCTAGCACTGAGGAAACTTGGAAGGGGATCCTGCCTCAGTCGAACTTTGATGTGATTGTGCCATCAGCTGACATCTGAACTGCAGCCTTGTAAGAGACCCTAAAGCAGAGGACCTTGCTAAGCTGTGCCCAGATTTCAAATCTACAGAGTCCGTGGGGTAATGCATGTTTGTGGTTTTAAGCCGCTAAACTTTGGGTTTATTTGTTACACAGGAATAGACAATTAACACACCTACAGTTGTCCCTCAGTATCAAGGGGATTGGTTCCAGGACCCCTGCAGATACCAGAATCCACTGATGGTCAAGTCCCTTTTGTATAGTAAAATGGGGTAGTATTTGCATATAACTTGTGCACATCTCTAGATTACTGATAATACCTAATACAATGTAAATGCTATGGAAATAGTTGTTACACTGTGTAGGTTTTTAAATTTTGTATTTTTTATTGTTGTATTATTTTTATTTACTTATTTATTTACCAAGTATTTTCTAACCTTGGCTGGTTGAATTCACAGATGTGGAACCCGCGGGTATAGAGGACCAACTACACATCTTCTTTTGCAGTGACTAGTAAAATAGTGCAGGGGGGTAGGCATCGTCACACTTTAGCCTTCAAAATATGGAAGGTTTCATACTACTGGCAGGTTTTGTGGAAATGCTGACCAGGTCCACAAAGAAATGTGTGCAGTCTTTATGACCTTCCAGTAAAGATCCTACCGTCATTGAGGGGCAAGAATATTGACCAGTGTTTACACTTTGGGTTAGGATTGTAAAGTGTTGACAAATAAAGCTGCCGTTTCTTTTTCCAATGCAAGTTTTGACATACTGGGACTGTGGAAATATTACATGGTATGTATACTATACATGTCACCAATGCTACATAGACACACCTGTCTTGCTTTACAGATTCTTTCTCACATCCCACATCATGTTGGCAGTTTGTTGAGTTCTAGGCTTTGGGGTAGAATGTTTGACAATCCTACTAGAACCTTAAAAAAATGAGAGGTAGATTGTCTTCTGTAATGATCTGAAGAATAGGCATTACAACAGGGTTATATAATTTGTGAAATATTTTATTATTTATTCAATTATCCACATTTATGGAGGCCAACAGTGATGAAAAGTATTTACAACAGTCAATAATCAAACACTTTTTATTTTGAGATTTAATACATGCATTCAATCTCTGCTCGGTGTTTGTAACCTAGTATTCCGATTGTACAGTTTCATTGATTCATATTTCCTGCTGGTGTAGAGACAACCCAGTCAGGAGCTGGCCGGCAGAAGGAAGTCAGTTTGGTACCGGATATGGTCCCTGGGTGGGCCAGGTGTGATTTATCAAGAACTGATTTATTTGAAAGTTCCCAAGTACTCTAGGTTTTAAAATAATAATGAAAAAAATACCTTTTTATTAGATTAACAAAGATTTTAAAAATGAATTTTACCTCATTTAGATTATAAGAAAAATGGCTCATGCACAGTTGGTGGGAGTGAAAATTGGCACAACCGTCTTGGAGAGCAATTTGACAAACTACTTCAACATTGTAAGTCCATTTCATGTCTAGGAATTTATGCCAAGAAAATAAATCTGAACTTGCGAAGATGTTAAAAGATGTTTATGAAAGCACTGTTTATAAGAATTAAAAATTTATGCAATCTAAATATCTGTCAATAGATTAAAATACATTATGAATTATACAAAATAAAAGCTACAATAGCCAGTTAATGAGAAACATTTGTGCCATAGAGAGGTATCAGCAATATATTATTAAATTTTTAGTTAGTGTTAACTAACACACACACACACACACACACACACACACACACACACACACACACACACACGCACTATGGCTCCAACCTTTTTTTAAAATAATGCTAACCCTGTATGAGCATGGGTAAACAACTGAGGGCATACACCTACACCAAATCATTAAAAATGGTTTTCTTTAACAGAGAAATTATTGTGAGATATTTGAATATTTTGCAGCGAGCATGTATTATTTATTAGTCAGAAAAGAGCTATTTTCACTTTGAAAAAATTCTAGATATTAATTTTTATCTTTTCTCTTTTGGACACTGAAAAAAATTCAGCACATAATCATCTGTTTCATTTTGTCCTCCAGTGGCTCATCTATTTTTTATTTCTTAGATCAGTTAGCATTTATTAAGCGCCTATCATGTGTCTACCACTGTGGTTGTTACTAAAGAAACAGATAAATGAGACAGTCTCTGACTCAAATGAAAAAGACATGAATTTCACATTAAATAAGGTTTATCGATGCTCTGTTAGAATAGATGCAAGATAAGGTAGGGGTCGCAGAAGAGAGTGATCAATTCAAAATTATAAAACAATTCATGAATGTGTGTGTCATCTTTGCAGGTATTCCATACACTACAAAATTACAAATATCTTGAAACTGATTTTATGGCATATACTTTTCATATCATCTCCATAAGGCCCAGAGTCTTGCTGATGGTATGCCAAGTATTAAAAAAATACCTTGGCATTCAATCAAGGTAGTCATTCCTGGAGTAGTGCTTTTCGAACTTTTGGAATTTAAGACTCACTTTCAAATACTAGAATATGCAGTGGTACGTTGGGATGGATTTAAAAATTCGAAGCACACTAAACAAGTAAGTAATAACTTCAGGCATAATAAGGTCTTTGTGTGTTTATAAAGTACTCAGAGTATCCACGATAAGCTAGTCATAGTTCCCACTGAGCACTCAGTGTTAGAGTAAAATGCTTATATTCTAATTACACTCACAGGTTAGTTAACTCATAGGGTAACTCATATTTCTATGAACACATATGTAATTCATATAGGATATATATGTAAATACACTTACAGAATGCATACTCATACATGCATATCCAGGAAACAAAGATTTAGTAACCACATGCACCTTTTATTACTGGTTTGACGTTTTTTACTTATTATAAACAGCAAACTGGATGAAAGAGCAACTATCCAAGTCAACATTTCATCAGAACAGACATCAATAAAAGCTAATTCCCAACGTTTACGGCACACCCCTAAGGGGTATGTTAGCAGAGACTATGTGCAGAAGCAGAATTGTCGCAGATGTATTGCATCCTTTTGTTTTGTTAGCAGCAGCAAATCTGTACGGGTTTGCAGCAACTTCAATTCTTGCCTCCTCAGAAGATGGAGTTGACATACGCAGAGTGAGAGACCAAGACAAGTTTTAGAGCAGGAGTGAAAGTTTATTAAAAAGTTTTTTGAGCAGGAGTAGAAGCAAGTAAAGTACACTTAAGAGAGGGCCAAGCGGGCAACTTGAGGGAGTTAAGTCTGTGGTTTGACCTCTGACTTGGGGTTTTATACACTGGCATGCTTCTGGGGGTTGCGTCCCTTCTCTCCTGATTCTTCCCTTGGGGTGGGCTGTCTATGCACAGTGGCCTGCCAGCACTTGGGAAGGGCTGCATTTGCTGTGTGTTTAATTGCAGTTGTGCGCATGCTCACTTGAGGTGTTTTTCCTCTTACCAGTTGAGTGTTTAAAGTGACTTGAGGCATTTTTCCCTTACCAGTCCAGTGTTCCTAGAGGAAGGTCATACAGCAGTTAAACTCTCCATTTTGCCTCTTAGTGTGCATGCTTGTGCCCCTTCGCCCAACTTCTGAGATCTTTTTGGGAAGCTGCTGCCCACCAGTTTCAGGTGTTTCTGTCTAATGGGAGACAGCCTTCCCGAGCACCAGCTGTGACCAATTATTATTTTAGCGAGACAGCTTAACAACTGACTGGCCATCACCTGATGGTCACGTGACATTTGGGGGCGGCATCTCCTGCCCTGCTCCTGCTTGCCTGACTACCTACTCTAACACTTTCAGTGGAGCCAGTAAGTTGCTTTCTTTGTTCATATTTTTGAAGTGATGACCCAGTACTAGGAAAAAGAAATTCATTGGGATAGTCTATTCAGGAAGTACTTGACCCCTTTCCAAAGGTTTTTGTATCTTATGCACAGAGAATAGTAGAACTCCTGCTTTCCTTTTCTCTTTTTCCTGTCTTCAATCTGATGACACACTGAGACGAAAGAGGTCCGACTGTAATCCCAGCACTTTGAGAGGCAGAGATGAAAGGATTACGTAAGGCTAGGAGTTTGAGACCAGCCTGGGCAACATAGCCAGACCATGTCTATTAAAAAGCAAAACAAAAGAAAATTAGGTGGAAGGAGAGAAGTAAAAGACAAGACAACCAAAGAACAGAAGAGAGAAAGGAGCTGAAATTTTAAATGTGAGTACGAGTGCCTCTGTTTCTCCATCTATCACTGTGAAAATGTTAGGACATTTGCTGTTAGTAATGACCACTTGGAAAAAGAGTTCTTTGGAATGAATACAGCTGTGTGCAACTTAGCTTGATTACATTCTGAAATCTGTGAGACCAGTGAGACATTGTTCGGTTGAAAAGTCTCTAGGCTTAAATCAAGCTGTACAGGGTCTATCTAGTCCAAGCTTTTGTTAAATGGCTGTGCAATCCAGATCACATTACATGTTCTACTATGTCCTACTAAGTGTGCTCAGTATCCTATGGTTGAAAAAAGGATATAATGTCTAAGCTACCCATCTCCCATGCCTAATGTGAAAGTGTAAGACATTGAGTACATGAGACATTTCAGTACAAGTGTTCTGAAAAATTCAAAACCAATGCAAAATTCAGACCTCAGAACCAAATAAAGTTCATTTCTCCCCCATAAACCATTAATGAATGACTTCAGTTAATAAAAGGGTGTGACTTGCCAAGGAATGGATTAGTATTCATTATAAAAATTACATTATAATTAATGCACTCATTAATGATCTACCAATCAATATCAATTGAGGGTCTATTATTTTAAGGAGGATGGGCAATTAGCAGTTTGACACTATGAAAAAGAGATAACCAGCTGACTGATGGGTCCCCATCAAGTTTCATTTTAATTTGTTTTAAAAGTATCTTCTTTAGGAGTGAGTTTAGATACACATCACTCTTCTTTCAGAAAATGAATATATATGTTGTTTAAAAAGCATATCATAATGACAAAGAATGAAGTCTGGCATATGTAGCAAGAAATGAGCACATCTTCTAAATGGGCTGGATGGTATGGTATAAGTTCTATTCTCTCGCACAGTAATATAACTGGATTGCTCTTTAAATTAAGTGAATTTGTATGTCCGCTTTCTCCTAATGGAATCAGTTTTGATATACTCTTTGTTCATGCTGTTACCGGCTTCAGTCTAAGGTTTCTTTGTATTAACTTTTTAAAGTTACATTACAAAGAGGTTTTAAGATTTCCCAATAGGCTTTTATTTAACTGAAGCTTTTGATCTCAAACCTGCTGGGACCTAGTGAAATCCTTACCAATTCTCCAGTAACTCCTCACTATTGGAATTTGAAAAGACCCACCTGAAGGATTTAACTCCCTGTATGGTTTCAGCCACGCTTCAGATCGTGCTATTCAAGCAGACAGCGAGGGGTTCTAGTGTACCCTTTGTGATCGCTAAGCAGCCTAAGGTGTCCTTTGCAGAAGTTGTACTCCTGAGGAAATAAAAATCAGGAGGACACAGACCTATATACCTTATTTCCTGCTATCTTCAGTTAAAGGGGGATGGCAGGGGGTGTGCTTAACATCCTTTGCTACCTAAATACCTTTTGGACATGGGAACTCAATAAAAGAACTTTCATTGCATCCATTACCCTACTGCAGTGCATAACAAATTAGATTTAAAAGGCTACTTTTTTTCCCTTACAGCAATTTCCATCATTTTCTTTAAAATTTCAATTTAGTGTCTAGTGACAGAATATTGTATAATGTTCTTTAAAACTCTATAATGCCAATTATGCTAACTGAACATTATTTCCAAAGAATTAGGCTTATGTTATTATAGACAAATCTTAGTTTAAAAGATCAGATAAAGAGAGAAGTAGAGAATTGATTCATGCTTAAAAGATGTTAAATATAAAACTATACAAAATAAATACTGTTTCTGGAAATCTTTTCAAAAATACAAATATGCATTAATTTTCTATTTAGCCCTCAACTCCCAGTTTTAGACAAATTTTGTATTTTAAGTTGAAAAATGTTAAAGCCAAATATTAACCTATTTTCAGAAAGGGTAAAATAATTCTAAAAAAAATTCTTAATTATAATATTTAGATATCTTTATTTCATTTGAAAACTCCATTGTGCAGAGATTTTAGAACATGTAAACAACAGTAAGCATGAAAAACAAATACAGCTTCATAAAGAACACAATATTCGCTACTATGTGTGGGAAGAAGAGATGTGGCTATTGACCACTTCTCCTGTGTAAACATTTATCTTTACCTTTCTATTAACCTGATGTAAAGTCTCTTCATCATTAAAAAAATTTTTTTTGAATTGTATGTTGATAATTGGAAATCAACTAAGTGCTATGTTACTTCTTTGTATCAGGTGTTGCTATCTGTGACAAAGCCTCAAATTAGCTTTATATTACAGAACTAGAAAGAAATATGTGTTTCCAGAAGTTGTAAAATGTTTGCCATTTAGTTCCACTGAGATTCGAGGTATATTCTCTCACACTGTACCCGTGCCATGTATTACTAGACCTCAGAGGCTCATCCATCTCAGGGTGGTTTTGCCCCTTTGGGCTCTCATGTAACTACAGAAAACCAGCCTTGAACAATCTCAATTCTGAATATGTGGCAGAGTTGTCAGAGAATGTTTTCAGTTTGGGTTTGAGGAATAATGTTACCATACCTGTAGAACATGACATAATTGTTTCATATCTTGATTTATTAATTTCCGTAAACATTTGTTACACATCTGACTTGTAGATCTTTATGAGTAGCTGCCTAGTGGAATGTTATTTTCTGCCTTTAATAATAACTGATTATATGAAGATAAGGTGCTATGAATTCTTTCTCTGGAGAAATAAAGCTCAAAGACTTGCAGAACTGTGAGAATGGGGGAAATTATGAAAAAAAAATTAGGTTTTGATTATGGATAATTCAAATGTTACTTAAGATATGTTGTTTTCCAGTAGTTCCTTGCTCCTTTGTAAACAAACAAGCAAAAACTATGCATTTTTAAATATGTGAGCAAAAGGTTTAATAAAGTATTTCTCAGAATCCCAAATTTACCCTCATCGCTCTTATTCATAATATAAACAGTTACAATTTTGGAGATGGTTACTCCTGCAATATTTATCATTTTAAAAATATAGATCACCTTGATTCAAAAATGACACTTTCAAAAATTTAGCCTCTAGGAATACTCACAGAATTGGTATAGCTGTGCTTAGAAGAATGTTCATTACAGCATTATGCATGAGAATAAAAAAACCATGGTCAATCTAAATGTCCATCAATGTGAGACTGTTAATAAGATATCAGATTTCCTTGGTAACAATACTATTGTGGTTTCATGCCTACAAAACGTCAAGAAGCAACTAGCTAATGGACAAGGCAACCACTTTGGTTAGGTGTTATTAATTTGACATTTTATGGGTTTAGAAAGCAAAGCACAGATAAATTAAGTAACTTGTCAAAGTCACAGAATTACTAATGCTGGGGCTAGGATTCAAAAGCAGCTAAGCCATTTGGTCCCAAAGCCTGTGATCTTATCCCCCTCTACTACAATGACCAAAGAGATTCAAAGAATGAGGCAGTTTTAGAAAACTTCAAATGGAAAAGATGTCCAAGAATTATTAAACACACACAAAAAAAGTGAAGTCACAAAGGGAAGGTATAGTATAGTGTGATTCTGGTGAAAAGAACAGTTGGAGAGGAAATCTGAAGAATTATTCACCAGGTTGTTTATGTGAGAGTTTCTGTGGGTGGGAATCTCCATTTCTATTTTATGTGTCTGTAATATTTAGATATGTTATCAAAATGTATGATAAAAACCATAGATATTTCTTTAAAATATCAAAATATAATTGGAAAATTAATAACAGTAGTGAATTATTTTATCAACATATGTAGTATTATTTTCAGAATCTCAAGTGCTGGCAGTCAATTTGGCCTTTGGTTTTAACAAAGCAGAAACAAATTGTATCACATAGAATGTTCATACTATGGACATTAATTATCACAGTTTGAGAGAGGCTGGTGTTCTATGATAAAGAAAGCTACAACACTGAGAGTTTTTTCCTATATAAGCAAATTTTGCAAGTGATTTGTCTTTTAACTGTTGAATAAAAGCACTTTTTTATCAATAGAGTTATACTTATTTTTATTTCACATTCCCTATATTATAACACAAATATTTATCCTTTTAAAGGTTTTTTTTTTTTTTTTTGGGAAGGAGAATTCTCTCAACCCTTCCAATATATAAAAACGCTTATTCACATTTGCACTTATAAACTGCTTACATGGGCAAACATTGCATTCCAGGCTCCTAGGGAGGAAAATTCTGCATTTTATTCTGAAGTTACAAATGATATTTAATATACTACTGGGCTAAGCACTAGGTTTAGGCTGGCTCTAGCCCTATTTTTTGCATTTCAGCATTGAAAAAAAAATCAGTAAGGGTAATGCTATCAAAAATGCTAATCCAAAGCTTTGCTTATGGATATCACATTATTTTAAAAGGTAATAGAGAACATTCCATGTAATCAAGGGTGAGTCAAGGAAAATGGCATCTAAGGGAATATGTCAGCCAAACAGAAAACTTGACCCAACACCAAGCTCATTGTCAGAATCACAGCTGCCTCATCAACCAATGAGACTGAAAGGGAGGCAGCCGGGAAGTCAGGTGCCGAGGCTGGAAAGATTCTGTGCCAGACCCATTGGCAGTTGGCCCTTCAGCTGCTCTACAGCCCCGGTAGGGGCCCAGGGGTGTTGAATCTGGTTTTGGACCACAGGAGGAGAGTGAAGTGAAGTACAACCAATATTGTCAACAGCAAGATCATCAAGTGAGTCCTGATAATATATTCATAGGAAGATATATTGTTCTGCTTCTGGGTTCTGTAGGGAAGGAGGGCCCAGGGAGAATGCATGTTGCAACTCTGCAAGCAGAATCTAAACCCTGCCCATAGAAGCTGGTTGTGGTTGTTCCGTTTTCCTTTAGGCTTTTGATTTCTGCAAGTGGCATGTCCTACTTGCTCAGGAAGGTCTTGCAAAAATATGGGGTGAGACGTCAAGACTAACTTTAAAAGGGGAGGTGTGGTCAGAAGGGACGTGATACTCAGATTTTAAGAAAAAAATGGATTTTTTAATTTGGCATTATTAACAGAGAGCTGTCATGTTCCTTTCCCTCAACAGAGAAAATAAGTGACCCAAAATAGAAAATAAATGACCCTTTCTGTGATTAGCAACTCACTGTTTGTTTAGTGTCAAGAATGCTATTAGTAGCTAATAACAATTTATAATCATAAGATTACCTCCCCAAACAAAAATGAATACACAGAGAATGTCTTTATAGCAAGTCTGATGACACCTTTGCAGCTAAGGAGTCTGGACCTAGCAGAGTATCCTGCATGCCTGGAGCAGGCATTTCATAAATGTTGAAAAATGAGTATAGTTTGCTGAATATTGAACTTGCCTTTGTAGTCCATATCCCTCCCCAAATAATCAGCCTGTTGTATGGCCTCCAGATTTATATTATTGCTCTATCACTTTGAGGCTGAGATTTGCTGTAATCATTTTAAGAAAATTTCCCTTATTGATACACACATCAGTCTGCTGTAGTAAGTAGCACCTGGTATGGGACCCTAAACATGATACATTCTCAATAAATACTTGTTAACTTAAATAATAGTCACTAGGAATTGTGAGACATTGTGGGGAGTATGAAAGACATTATAATTTATTGTCATTTATTTACTTGCTTATTTTTATTTTTTTGAAGATGGGTTTTTAAATTTTTTAAATTTTCTCCCAGATTTATTGAAGTTTAATTGACAAATAAAAATAATATAGAGAGTATACAATATAATGTTTTGATGTATGTACACATTGTGAAATGATTACCACAATCAAGTTAATTAACAAATCGGTCACCTCACATAGTTACCTGTGTGTGTGTGGTCAGACACTAGAGGTTTATTCTCTTAGTAAATTTCAAGCACATGATACATTGTTATTTGCACTAAGTTACCATGATGTACCTCAGGCATCCAGAACTTACGCATCTTAGAACTGCAAATTTGTACCATTTGACCAATATATGTCTCCCTTTCCACCAGTCTTTACCTTTAATGGGAGATATGGAAGGTACAGGACAAATACAAATGAAATATAATAGAAATATACTAGCATATATATAACTTTCAAAGGTATCCTATACATAATGCAGACATAAGAGGCATTCGTAGTGGTCAGAGGTTAACTTTCCAGATGGAAGTTATGGAAGAGATTGGCTAGAATTTACGAAAACTGCTAACATTCATTAAACAATCCTATTGGCCATGCACAATGCTTTAGATGTATTATCTTACTTGATTTTCACTACAAACCTAAAGTAGGTAATACTATTGTTTCCATTTTACAGATATAACTAGGGCTCACATTGTCAAATTAATTGTCCAAAATTAGTAGGGAGGCAAACCAAGGTCTGCACTCAGAAAATTTGGCTCAGAGGCTTCATATAAGGACACACACAAAAAAACATATGAAAAAACAGGAACCTCATGGTCATAAATCTTGAAGGCTTGGCACATTCTTCAGGCATAACCAGAGCTGCATATTCAGGACTTAGCTGAGAACTGGGATATTATTCGGCAAGAGTGAATCTCTAGGAACTCAGTTAACTCTTTGTCTTGTTGGGGGCTAAGAAATTGAGACTCTAACTTATGGTGCTTTGGTGTGATGAGTACTTTGAACTTGGAAATTGGAATGCCTCAGAAACAGCCTTAGAAGCAAAGTCTCTCTCTGACTTTCTCTTGACTTCTGCCTCCGTGGGTCATAGAAAGGAGAACCTCTTGGCCGGGTGCGGTGGCTCACGCCTGTAATCCCAACACTTTGGCAGTCCAAGGTGGGTGGATCAGGAGGTCAAGAGATCGAGACCATCCTGGCCAACATGGTGAAACCCCATCTCTACTAAAAAATACAAAAAATAGCCGGGCATGGTAGCACGTGCCTGTGATCCCAGCTACTCGGGAGGCTGAGGTGGAAGAATCGCTTGAATCCAGGAGGCGGAGGTTGCAGTGAGCAGAGATTGCGCCACTGCACTCCAGCCTGGCAACTCCGTCTCAAAAAAAAAAAAAAAAAAAAAAAAGAAAGGAGAACCTTTTTCCCCCAAAGCGAACCACAAGATGTAGAAATATTACTTTAATCTTCCCCACCTTTCTGTCTAGGATCTGGTCAGAAGAGATTCTCTGACCTAATATGTCCAATAGTAATAAGACCTCATTCCAGAGGGCTCCTCCCTGATACCCAGGAGGAAAGAATGCTACACAAAGGGACCAGGAAGAAGTTGAACAGACATGACTTGCTGGGTTCCCCCCTCAGTCTGTTATTGTTAGATTATTTCTTTTTAGTCCAATGACACTTCAACATGGCTGTCCACTCTTCATGGAATCTAAGATGAAAAATGGACACTTTTCCCTGGGTCTTGGGTCTTTATTCTGAAGGCTCCCGAGTCATGCAAAACTTTGATAAAATGAATTTGCTGTGCTCTTCTCTTGTGAACCTGTCTTTGTCATAGGAGTGTTGGCCATGACCCTTAGGGAGTGAGGAAAGGGATCATCCCTTTTTCCTCCCTGGTGTCACAGTCAGGGTCTGTAGCTGTCCTTTCTTGACTGTCTCTATCCTTGTGATGTTCTCCATCCCTGCTGGTGCTCCTCCTGCTGCCTCTCACTTGCACGCTCTCTCCTTTGCCTCCTTTCTCATGCTTGCCCTCTGACTAGTCAGGGCTTCCTTTGCAACATGGTTTCTGCTCACTGCCTTCTTCTCTGGTGTAGGAACCCCTCTCCTTCCCATGGCCTTCCCTGATGTCTCGCATTCACATGCCCTGGAAACAGGTTTGGGGATCATGGCCACTGTGCTTATGGGAAGTGGCTCTGTCTCCAGGCCACGTGAGAGACCCAGGCGCTCTCAGGAGGCGTCAGTCTTTGAGTAAAGCTGAGGTCATATAGAATTGGCATGGCCAGGTGTGATGGTTAATGTTATGTGTCAACTTGGCTAGGCCATGATAGCTGGTTTTTGGTTAAACATCAGTCTAGATGTTTCTGTGAAGGTGTTTTGTAAACGTGATTAACATTTAAGTCAGTGGACTTTGAGTAAAGCCGATTACCCTCCATAATGGGAGTATGGAGTTCTCCTCCAATCGGTCGAAGGCTTTAAGAGAAAACACTAGGTCTCCTGGGAAGGAGGGAATTCAGCCTCCAGACTGTCTTCAGACTCAAGATATAATACCAACTCTTTCTTGGGTCTCCAGCCTTTGGCTTGCCCTGAAGATTTCAGACTTGCTAGCCCCCACAATTGCATGAGCCAATTCCTTAAATCTGTCTCTGTCTCTCTCCCCCGCTCTCTCTTCTCCACACACAGACCCACACCCACAAACACACATACATACACACTATATATATACACCCATATACCCTGTTGGTTCTGTTTCCCTGGAGAACCCTGACTAATAGACCAGGGTAGTAGGTTTATGAAGACAGTGACCTTTGATAAGAAAAGGCATGTGTTCAATATAATGAGAGGCTATAAGAATGAAAACTAACTAGTTGATCTGAGAAATGAGTGACAAGACTAAGAATACCTTAAATAAATAAACATGAGATTGCTTTGAGTTGGCACATGGAGTATCAGACAGTCAATCATAAGAAAAGTTCCATTATATCTAAAGCTAGTGCTTCCAGTGACAGAAAAACAAGTAGGATGGCTTAGTAGAAATTCAACTGGTGACAGGGATGGGGAACTTAGTTTTATTCAGCATCTACTAGATGTCAGGCCCTTTTATGTACCTGAACTCATTTAATTATTATATCCTGCCTTGTCAGAGCCTAAAATTTAAGGGGGATCAAGTAACTGGCAACCGATTTCCTTAGAAAATAAGTGATGGATTTTCTTCCTGACTATGGATACCTCAAAGTTGCTCTTTGCTTGTTTGAACGGGCTGAACTGGCCCTTGCCACTGGACTTCTGCACATGTTATGCCCTTGGTGTGCCCCTAGTTCGTGCTTCCTCATCTTTTAAATATAAGGCTGAACATTCTCTTTAATAACTCATTTTCTGCTCTCACCCAGGCTGAGTCAGGACCCCTTATTTTCACTCTCCAAGCCCCCAGCATTTTTTCTTCTTCATAGCACATGTCATTATGTGTTTGTGGGTGATTCACTTTTAAATTAAATCTCTACACTAGACTGTAAGTTGCATGAAAACAAGAACTGCATCTATTTTGTTCATCATTTTATCTCCGGGGCTTAGTGAACATGGTAGTGACTCAATACATATATGTTGAATAAATTAATTTAAATGAATTTGAAATCAAGTGTGTCTGAGGCCAAAACCCACACTCTTTTCCATTGAATCATATTGCTTTTTGATTCTTTCAACTAAACACTTGAAGATTTCTGACTTTTTTTTTAAGAAATAAGAAAGCACCTGACCTTTTATTCTAGGTTCTATCCCAATTCAAACACTGAAAAGAAGCCCCCCTTCTTTAAAGAGTACCTCAGTGTTATTTTACTATCAGTGGAATTTATTTTCTTAGGCACAAAACCTTAGGATGTGATCTGGCTTTTCTCTACTTCTGTTTTACACCAGCAAACCAGGTTTTAAACCATATATACAAAATGTGTGGCAGTAATTTTTCTTGATCTAGGGTAACAGCTTTAAAACAATGATTAAAACAGGTACCTCTCAGATACATCTTTGAATAAAGAGTGATTAGTTCAAGAAGAGTTAGAAAGATGCAGATATATGGAAACGTCCTTAATGAGCCTAGTGAGAACATTAGTCAAGCCTGTATATTTAAGGCATTTGAACCAAATATATCAAAATTCCGGTAATCTATGTTTATTGATTGTGAATGTCATATAAATATATCTTATAGGAAATAAAATATTCATACATTCAACATCAGATTGAATCTCAGCAACATTTTTTTTTTGAGATAGAGTTTCACTCTTGTTGTCAGGCTGGAGTGCAGTATCATGATCTTGTCTCACTACAAACTCTGCTTCCCAGGTGCAAGTAATTCTCCTGCCTCAGCCTCCCAAGGAGCTGGGATTACAGGCGTGTGCCACCAAGCCCAGCTAATTTTTGTATTTTTAGTAGAGATGGGGTTCGCCATGTTGGCTAGGCTGGTCTTGAACTCCTGACCTCAAGTGATCCACCCAGCTTGACTTCCCAAAGTACGGGGATTATAGGCATGAGCCCCATGCCCGTCTGGACATGGGTTTTTAATACATTAATTCTGCTGGTGTTGTTGGCTCTCCAGAGGAAAGCAGAACGCTAAATGTCAAAGTGTATACAAACAAAGATCACATCTTCTATACTTTTTATTTGCCTTGCCCATTTACTAACGCGTTTTTCAGATCTTGGAAAGTTTAAGCACCACATTTTTCACACACTGTAGCATCTGTTTCAAACTTATCAGGTAACCTTTAACAGTATTCACGTATTAAAGGTTCAGTTTTAAGTTTATACACTCAGTATCTGGGTAACCCAGTATATATTTTAAATGTTCCAATAACATATTTAAAATATCTTACCAGGGTGTCATGGTGTGCATCTCTGGTCCCAGCTACTTGGGAGGCTGAGGCTAGAAGATCACTTGAAGCCAGGAGTTTGAGGCTATACTGTGCGATTATTGTGCCTGCGACTCGTTCCTACACTCCAGCCTGGGTGACACGGTAAGACCCTGTCTCTTGAGAAAAACAATACAAAAAACAAAACTGACAATGCACAAAATTTAGATGGGATTCAAAATTTGGCTTTGCTTTTTCTAAATTCGTATTTTAATTGGTCTAGCCTAAGTATGTGCTCTTTACATACCTAATTAAACCTTAATAGATAATTCTTTATCAGTTAGGAATGTACTCGGCTGTAAGTAACAGAAAAGCTTAAAGCATGCATTAAACAGAGTTTCCTTATTTCCCTTAGCAAAGTGTCTGAGGGTAGATAGGTCCTTGGTGAAGAGTCTGACAACGTCAGGACAGTTGTCAATACAGTTCTCTTGGCTCAGCCCTTGGCCATATTGTCTCATGGCAGCAAGATGGCTGCTATACCTCTAGACTCAAGAAGGCAAAAGCTTTCCCAGAAATTTGTATCACCCTTCCTTCCATATCTCCCTGCATAGAACTGTGTCACAAAGCCATTCCTAGCATCAAAGGAATCAAGAAAGTATTGAGATGAGTGTATTGATCTTCTCATCAAAATTAGTGTTATTTATTTATTATATTTAAAATCAGTCAAATGAAGCAGTAGGAAAAGAGAGGGAACAAAGAAATCTGTAACTGGTTGTGATTAATTAGTTGTGAACACTACTTTTTTTTTGTTTTTGTTTTTGAGACGGAATCTCGCTCTGTCACCCAGGCTGGAGTGCAGTGGTGCCATCTTGGGTCACTGCAACCTCTACCTCTCAGATTCAAGTGATTCTCATGCCTCAGCCTCCCAAGTAGCCAGGATTACAGGCACGCGTCACCAAGCCTGGCTAATTTTTCGTGTGTTTAGTAGATGGGGTTTCACCATGTTGGCCAGGCTGGTTTTGAACTCCTCACCTCAGGTAATCCTCCTGCCTCAGTCTCCCAAATTACTGGGATTTACAGGTGTGAGCCACCTTATCCATCTTCTAACCAGGTATTCTTTTTGTGAAGGAAGAAGAAAAAAACGGATATTGGAGAGTTAATGAATGATGCTTTCCCCAGATACCTTTGAAAACAAACCTTGTTTTGATTGATATCCATGCTAATTAGTGAAGTCCCATCGTCCAGGTGCAGGGGCTAGATGAGGGTATGACAAGGGCGGTCCCAGCATGTCTCTTTCTCTTCTCTGTTACCATGTCAAATAATCAGTCTTTTTATTTCTGTTGGTGGAAGAAACCTTGGCAGTTGCTCACTGTAAACCCCCCATTTTATTCATGATGAAATAAACAACTAGAAAGCATAAATCCATTCTCAAGATGATAAAATTAGTTAGTGGCTGATCTAGAACAAAAGTACAAATTTCCTGATTTAGGCCAGGACCTGTTTTGTGTACCACACTGTCTCTTTTTATTGTTGGCCTCTTGTTGCTGCGTAATCTGTCCAGAGTGGAGATTTGGCATTGTGGCTCCACTGAATTCCCTCTCTTTAGATGTTCCTCACATTCAGAATCCCAGCTTCTCCAACTGGAATCCCCAAAATTACTATTTCTAACTCTTCCTGACAGCTGGTTACGGAAATACAAATGTAAGCTAATATGATTTCAATAAGTATTCGTTCTCTTTTCCAGCGGCGACAAGTGGCAGCAAGAGCAATGCATATTAGTTCTAATTCCACATATCTTTGCTGTAATTGATGAAAATGTGACATTCTATGATTTTAAATTGGGTTTGAAATTTCTATTTACCATGTTTTACTTTGTTTTTTTCCACTGTTCTTACTTAGCATAATGATTTTTCATGTTCTTTGTTTTGAAATGGGAGTTATATATTTTGTTTCTATTTTTCAATGGTTTCTCATAGGTTTTTAACAAGCACATTTGACTTATTTGTTTTAATGCCTAATCATTACACTCTTCCACTACCAATGTACTATTTTACTTTTCATTTTTTGCCCTCTATACTAAGCCATTATTATTTTTACTTCAATATTTACTTGAATGTTTTCTAATTTCTTTGATCATTGTAATTTGTTTCTTTCCCTTCTTCTGGTTCAGTGTTCTTACTAAAGTACACCGTTGGTGATTCTTTCATGGAGGAATCTGAAGCTGATGAACTCTACCAGTCTGTATTCAAAAATCTGTTTATCATGTGCTTAATCTTTAATTTAGTTGGGTATACAATTCTAAGATTTTTGTTTTCATAGCACTTTGAGGATATTATTCTGTTTCCTGCTGGTTCTGTTTTTGCTGACAAAAACTCTGTTTCAGCCTGACTTGTTCTTCAGGTAATCTGACTTTTCTTTCTGGTTGTTTTTTAATATATATGTGTGTTTTTAACTTTAGCATTGTTTATGTTTACTTTGATGTATCTAGCTATGGATTTATTTTCATTTATTTCATGTCTCTGTAACTCTTATTGGATGTATGTTTGTCCATCTTTATTTCATGTCTGTTAGCATTTTTTTTTTTTTTAATTTGAGATGGGTATTTCACTGTGTTGCTTAAGGTGGTCTCGAATTCCTTGACACAAGTGATCCTCCTGCCTCAGCCTCTTAAGTGGCTGGGATTACAGATGTGAGCCAATATGCCTAGGTTTTAGCATTTAAAAAAGTTATATATACAAAGATATATATATATATATATATACTTAATTTGTTTATTTATTTGTTTGGTACTAATTGGGAGTAATTTGTTTAGATCTATCTGCCAGTTCACACATTAGTTCTTTAGCTACTGATTAGCCTGTCCATTAAGGAATTTCATTTTAATAAACATGCTCTCACTTTTGCAAGTTTTATTTGGCTATTTTTCAAAATTATCTTTCCTTTTTTCATTCTGTTCTGTTCTTTTATTTTTATGGTGATTCTTTTGTCTATTTTATCATTCTAAGCTTATTTAATGGTGTCTCTCAGACTGTTTTATGACATTAATTAGGGTTCTAGTTCTCTTGTTTCTTGAGTCTTCTGAGTCTCCCCTACAAAAAATTGCTTGTGTGGCTTGTCATTTTTGTATTTTAAACTTTTCTTCATCTGTAGGATTCTTGAGCACGCCAGGTTGTGTCAGTGACCCTAAACATAGGTTTTGGAGTTTGCTTTTGTCAAGTTTATTTCCTTTATTTGTACATTAGATTCTTTATTTGAGATTGTAAAGTCAGGAGTATGAATGGATACTCCATATGTGCATGAGGCACATCTGTGAGAGTTTTAATATTTGCTGATTCTTTTTTCTTCTTTCGTAGCAAGCAGAAACAAATTTCCTTGTTGCTTACTAGAACTACTATTTCTCACATTTACTGTGTCAGTTCCTGTGCTCACTACTCTAACCATACTTTCTCTTTATTTTTGATGCAGGGAACTTTATTCTGTCTTTCAAACTCAACTATGTATTCCATTTTTTGTTATATTTCATCCAGCATTTCCATGAGTTAGAGGAGTTGTTTGTGTTAGTTTGGCTTGCCATGTTGCTAGAAACAAAAAGCTCTTTATTATGATTGTTCTGTATTAATTTGACCAAAGCACTTTTTATCAAAAGACTGCTGCCATTCTTACTGTTCTTGTAATTTTTAGGTGATTTTAAGAACAGAATCATATGGTGGCTAGGATGAAATCCATAGCTAACCCAAGTTACATTTCCATTTTGTTTTTGATGACTGGGTTTCATACTTAGATTACACTCACGGCATACAGATGGAAAGAAATCACTTTTATAAATTGATATCCATCACATACTATTTTGAATTCCTTTGAATAAAACAATGCCAGAATTTTAGCTATGGAGTTTTTGAATATTTTTCTTCATTTCTTTGTGATTCCTATTGTAATTTTATCTACTTCCACCCTTTTCTTCTCCTGTTCTAATCCTAAAAGTGGAAAGAGGTGAAAGGATAGTGAAAGAATCTGTGAGAAACAACAGGAAAAAAAGTTATAAATTGGCAGAAGGAAAGAAATTTTAAAAGATTAAAGGCAAGAGAAAATACAATAACGGTATCCCAAAGGAGCATGAATAAAGAAGCTATAGGTCAATGCAAAGAGAAAGGGGCGGGAGGTGCGCATTGTGGGTGATGAAGAAATAGCAGAACAGCATCCTTGGTACCTACTGGGTGCTGGATGTGCGTAGTCCTAGGTACTTTTCAACCTTACTTACTTACTATGTAGCTTCAACAAATGCACAGACCATGAATGAGTATTCCATTTGGTAAATCAATTAAGTCAGATAAGTTAAATAACTCATCCAAGATCTGAAGAGTCAGTAAAAACCAGAGCCAAAATTCACCCCAAATCTGTGTGCTTTCACCAAAAACTGGGGTGGGATTGGAAAGGTCACTCTGCACCCTCGCTAGAGCGGAGGCCAGATGCCCTACTTCTTTCATCTTTTCTTTGCCAGCTAATTACATCTCTGATTAGGACAGGACAAAGGAAAATGCACAGAAGAGAAGCCTGACAGGGGTGAGAAGGGAATGGCTGGGAGAAAGGAAGATGATTCATTTATAAGCTCTTTGTCCTCCAGAAACGCAGTAGGCCTCCTAGGAGGAAAATCTGTGTCTATGGAGACAAGTTGGGTCTTGAAGAAAGCGTCACCCAGAGGCGAAGGGAACAGAAGCTCTGCAGCCTTTTCAGACCTCCCTACCTTAGCAAGCCACAAAGGAAGCCATAAAAACCCTTCAGATTTCTTCCTCTTCATTCACACCATTGCATACTGGCCTGTCCAGTATTGCCCTGTGAGACCCTGCCTCTTTTAAGAGCAGCATATTAACCAGCCAGGGTTTCTTGAGCCTCTGAGAGGTGCATAGGACTCTGTGTCAAATCTTGTTTAAGACCCGAACAACTGAAGTAGATAAATTAGGAATCATAAAGGAATGAAGAAAAATAAATATTCAAAAACTCTATAGCTAAAATTCCGACATTGTTTTGGTCAAAGGAATTCAAAATAGTGTGTGATGGGTATCAATTTATAAAAGCAATTTCTTTCCATCTGTATGCCCTGAGTGTGATCTAAGTATGACGCTCAGACATCAGAAACAATATGGAAATGTTTCAAGTTGGGTTAGCTGTTTGTTGTTCTGGTCTTAATAGGGTGTGGGTAATACTCACCAAAAAACTGGTGTTAGGCAGCAATTTAAAAAATGAAATAAATACTCTTTTCTCATTGATGACACCAAGTGTCGTGTCTCCATGTGCAAGGAGCAGGATGAAAGTCATGTCCCGTACATGGTGAGGGAAACTCACCTTGTCGTTAAAGTTCACAAATCAAAATCCCCTTCCTTTTTAAGAAAATATTTTAAAAGATTCTTACTACTTTTTTAAAAAAAGTCACCGTTTCCATTGTGTGATTTTTTTTTTTCAGAGATGAAAGTAAAGGTCATTTTTAATTCCAAAATTCTAGTTTAGTGTTATCTCCAATCAACTCTTGATAAACCCACCATTTAAAAAGGTCTATTCTAATTAGAGACCAGTTTGAAGATTTTAACCGGCTCTGTCTTAGGTGCATGTAAAGCCTGCTAAATATTTTGGAGGGCCAGTGAACCTTCCTTTACAAATCTTAACTTGTCTACACTTTTGAATGCCCTTTCCCTTTTAAAGCTACCTAGGTTAAAAATTAAACCCCTACAGAGAAGGGCACCTGTATTTGCTCACCCTATTATGCAGCTATACTGAAATGCATTGCAGCTGTCTAAATTAGCATAATTAAATCCACATCAATTAAAAACCTCAATCACCTCTCTCCCCTTCACATGTAGATGATGACATTTGTCTAAGGTGGGAGGTAACAAAGGAACTTTTTACCTATTGAAGACCTGGCTGAAAAGAAGGGTAATCGGATTGATCTATTGTCCCAGGTTTACCTTAACACTAGGAGAAGTGAGCAATGAATGCTGCCTGGCCAAAGTAGGATGTAGTTTGCATTTCAATGCCACTGGCCCGGCCAGCCATTGGAGATGTGCATTTTACAACAGCCTCTCCTCTAGTGCTCTTTAGCCTCCAGTAATGAGGGTAAACAAAGCACCATTATGACTTTGGTGGCTCTAGTTGTTATTTTTAAACTGGGAAAGCCTAGTGACCTCAGGATAGCGACAAGACTACACCGTGTGGTGCTGGCAAAGAAAATTCCTAGAGATGAAAACTGACGTGGGGTCCAGGGGTTAATTTCTGGAACAGACAAATTTGCATACAAATGAAAAATGATGGGATTTCTGTTCTCCTAAATTTTCAATGTCATTGGCATCAAACAGCAGCCTGTGCTCCCTAGCCGTTTGAGGAATATTCATTACTTTAGAAGAAGGGGCACCTTGTTTGGTGTTCAACTCAATGCGGGTCAATGACTTAATTTGTGCAACTTCATGGAGACTGTGAGTTTTCTGTGCATCTTTGTAATTCTTCTAAATATGACTTGAATAATATTTATTTTTATAGTTATAAACTTTTCTGAATAAACACTAACGTGTGGTTGATTTCCTTTGAGCATGCACCTTTTTCATCCTCAGGAGGTGTTTAACTACACGTAGCTGACTTTTTCTTTGTACAAGATTGCAGAGGAGGACAAGGTGGTCTATGTCAAAAGTTATTAGATATAAGTGATATAGGACACGACAATGCTTATGATTTTCCCCAAAGCATGTGACATTTCTTCATCCTGACTTTTAGTAATCTGTGCTTTTGTGGTGACACAATTCATATCTACTTGCTTTTATAATTTTAGTGTCAAAAGACAAAATTACAACAAACTTAGAGATCAAATTGGCTTTTATTAGTCAATCATGAATCCAGCCACATTCCATCTAAAGATTTAGAAAAGGCACTCCAAGCAGAGGAAGCTGGCTTTATACACAGAAAAGAGCTGAAGAAAGCAGACACAGAACCAGAAATGGGTTGCTCATTTCAAAGTTACTTTCCTTAGAGCTGCAACAGAGGGGGATGTTCAGGTAAATTAGGTTCATTCTGACTGGTTGCTGTGAATCTGCTGTTTTTTATTTATGTGTGTGTGTTTTTTTAACTGGCCCCTTTAAAGTTTCAGTTTGATTATGTGGCACCTGGCATGAGTGGCTCTATTCTAGTTTGGTCAGGTCTGCTGGGGCCTAGTGCAGGAGATCCGTTCAAAACAATGGTCTCCCCTATATGTCATTTAACATTAGAAAAATATGAATATGCAGAAAGAAGAGAATAAAAATCCTTGAGTCCCAGTTCCCTGAGATGACTGCCAGGTAATATTTAGTGTGTATTCTTTCTCATTCCTTTTCCCATGTGGTATTGCTTTTAAGTATCAGCCCACTGAAGGCAGGGAGGTGGTCTGGTATGCTTTGAGCTAAGGCTGTCCTCAAGGTAATGGTGCCGCTGGCAACTTTTTATGAGTCAGGCCCTCTCTTCTGCTTCTCCACAATAGCACTAGTGATCTATGAGACCCTAGATAACTTTCTGAAACCCCTCAATTTTCTTTCCTGATATATAGATCACTCTAGATGCTGCTATAAATTAATGATTGCATTATGCATGAACTTTAGAAAACTTACAAAAGGAGAAAGTCCCACTTTCAGTTATGAAACGTCTAAAAAATCCCTTAAAAAATAGCATTGAGACAGCTAAATTGCTATGATGTATAAACCATAAAGGCAATATAATAATGTGTAGATGGCCGGGTGTGGTGGCTCACGCCTGTAATCCCAGCACTTTGGGAGGCCAAGGTGGGTGGATCACCTGAGGTCAGGAGTTCGAGACCAGCCTGGCCAACATGGAGAAACCCCATTTCAATTTATAAAAAAAAAAAAAAAAAAAAAAATATTCAGAGAATAAATGCATGGGAAAAAAATTAAAAAAAATAATAATAATGTGTAGAACAGTAAAATGTATTTGCCTTAACCTAGAACTTCACATGCATATATAGTGGGTCATATATATCTCTGGCACAATAAATACCTTTAACATATATATGAAGAATTTTTCAGAAATATCTTAAAGTTTTTCTTCAATTAAATTATTTTTATTGTGATTATGAGTTGCCAAAGGGGGATTTGAAGCCAACAAGCAAAATATTTCAAAGTCCAGATGTCCTGCTTAGACAAGGCATTTTATAGAGATTCCAGTCTGTTTTCACCTAACCTCATGTAGTCAATATCATAAAGATATAATTAGGAAATTGGGTATAATATGTAGCCCTGGTCGCTGTGTGATGGAATTGTTTGACTGCTGAGTAACTGAAGCTTGTTTGCATCCCAGTGTGTTGTGAAGGCAAACTTCAAAGAAAATATTATATCTCCCAACTCCAGCTCCTGAGTGTCTTGGAAGTATAATACAGCAAGGCTTAAACCTCCCTGCTGAGGAAAGGGCAATTTGACACTGAAACTACTGTTAAATCGCTATTGAAACACTGGTTTGCAAAAGAGTTCTTATTAGATAAATATAGTTAAAGCCTTAAAAAGCAGGGGAAAATACACCCAAGTCATAGGAAAAAAATGGGGGAGAAAAGTCTTTAAAGTTGGACAGTATGTGTTGACAAAATTTGAGATTTTAAAACATGTATCTACACATTTGTTTTATAAATTGTACATAAGACTGGCTCCTTTTCCAGTGCAAAATCAAATATTTAGATTTGCACAACCTATGGAAGCCAGATTTTAGACAAAAAGGGATTTTTTGTCAGACTGTGAGTCTCTGAATTTCATCACAATCTGTTCAGCTGTTTTTGTTGCAGGCAGGCGTAAAACGTACTGGGTAAGTGTGTGTTTGTATTTATTATTAAAATGGGGACGCTAAATCCTGCTTTCGAATGGTCTCCACATTCTTCAAGCCTGCACTGATCATAGAAAAGCAGAATCATGATGTGTGTGTGTGTGAAAGTCATACATGGAGGTGAGGGAGCGGGTGCAATGTCAAGTGCCCATGAGCAGTGAGTCTTTGCAAAATAAGTTTTTGAGCGTTTTTAAAATGACCCTGGCATTTTGCCTTGATAACTTTTCCTGCACCTACAAGTACTGATTCTTGTCTTGAAGAGGGATGGGGAAATGATGTGTTGGTGGTGGATCTGAATATGTTTTATTTATTGTCATGATTCCTTTATCCCATCCTCTGCACTAATCTAAAAATAACAGGTTGACAGTTTCAACAGCATTTACTGTATATGTACGATTGTATGCAAAGATTGCCTAAAAGAATATCGACAATAGAACTTGAACCTCCAGTAGGTGAGACATTATAGTAAAAAACAAATATATCAAATCATACAGAATTTTGTTTATGAAGCAAATTCTTCCTTCAGTCAGAGCTTTTTGATACATAGCAATTGATGTACAGAACCTCACCTATTGGAAATGAGATGAAGCTGGTATTTCCCATGGTGGCTCACACCTGAAATCCCAGCACTTTGGGAGGCTGAAGCAGGTGGATTGCTTGACCCCAGGAGTTTGAAACCAGCCTGGGCAATGTGGTGAGACCCCATCTCTACAAAAAATACAAAAATTAGCCAGGTGTGGTGGTGCACACCTGTGGTCCCAGCTACTTGGGAGGCTAAGGTGGGAGGATCACCTGAGCCCAGGTAGTTGAGGCTGCAGTGAGCTGTGATTGAGTCACTGCACTCCAGCCAGACAGAGTGGGACCCCGTCTCAAAAAAACCAAAAAACCAAAGGATATTACCCATCATAAATGAAGCTGTTTTGCAAAAGATGATAACATAGTTATTCCTAATCAGGATTTACTACGACAATGTAAACATTTGTCTATTTTCACGTTTTAAAGATCTGCAATAGAAATTTTACCTCTAACTGAGGTTATTAGTCATCTATGGCTGCCATAATAGAATATCACGGACTGGCTGACTTAATCAGCAGAAATTTATTTCCTCACCGTCTGGAGGCTTGAGGTCTAAGCACTGCTTCTAGTTTGAAGATAGCACATTCGCACTGAGTTGTCACATGACCTCCTTTCATGTGAGTGGTGGAAATATCTCTGGTGTTTCTCTTCCTCTTCTTATAAGGACAGTGGTCCCATTGGATTAGGGCCCCACCGAAATGACCTCACTTAACCTTAAATACCCCCATGCAGAGTCTATCTCCAAATACAGAAACAGTGGGGGTTAAAGCTTCAATACATGCGTTTTGCAGGGTACAACCCAGTTTATAACACTGGCGTAAACCCACAGGCTCACTGGAGCTCTGGGTCTCTGCTTCTGACTGGCTTTAGATCAACTCAGTGTAAGAGTCATCTCAGCATTCTGATCAGAAGTTCTAATTTGGAATTTTTTATATTGATATTTAAACACATACGGGAAAAATGAATGCTTGTTGCTCTATAAATGTGGTTTGGTGGACAAATTGTTTCTAAACATAAGGTCTTTGAAGAAAAAATAATTAAAGAAATTCTTGGTGGTTAAAAGGGGCTGAGAGTCACTGGAGAGTGTACTACCTGCCTACAGAGGTAAATTTAACCAGGGAGTCCCTTGAGATGGCTTTCAGCTTTCAGATCTGAGAGTCTGTGTCTGAGTGAGAAAAAACAGACTGTTTCTTCTCTGCTGTCACACCACAGCAATCAACACAGATGACTTCTGTGGCCAAATGTGTGTGGGGTTCCTCTCACCCCTCTACACCAAGCAAGCCATCAGTTCTGCAGGGGACATCAGCTGCGTGTCCTCTAATTCAATTCAAGCTCAGCACTATTGGTCTGGAGATAGGGACAGACCCCACAGGGTGAGGGCACTCCCACAAGACTGCTCCCACTTCCGATGCCAACTGCAAGCCTCAGGTTATTTTGCATGTGCTTTAGATGCACTGGCTATAAATTGGGGTTCCTATGACCCCCCCTCCTTGGATTAAATTAATTTGCTAGAGTAGCTCACAGGACTCAGGAACACTTTACTTTCATTTACTGGTTTATTAGAAAGGATATTACAAAGAACACAGATGAAGACAGGCATAAGGTGAGGTGTGAGGTTAGAGGTGTGCAGCTTTCATGCCCTGTCCAAGGATATCAGCCTCCAGGGAACTCCATGTGTTCAGCTATCTGGAAGCTTTCCGAACTCTTTAGTTTTTTGAGTTTTATGGTGGCTTCATTACCTAGGCATGATTGATTAAACAAATGTCCATTGGCCATTGGGGATCAGTTTAACCTTCACCCCTCTTCTATCCCCAAAGTTTTGAGGGGGAGTGGGGCCAAAAGCTCCAATCCTCTGATCTTCCCTTGGTCTTTCCTGTGACCAGCCCTATCCTGAAGCTACCTAAAGGCAGCCAGTCAGTGAATTCAATAACATGCTTTGGAGATTCTAAGGATTTTAGGAGTTGTATTTCAGAAAATGAGGTTGAAGAAAATATATGTTTTGCATATATTTCTTTGGAGATTCTAAGGATTTTAGGAGTTGTATTTCAGAAAATGAGGTTGAAGAAAAAATATATATTTTCTTCAAAAGATATATTTTGAAGGAAATATATTTTTCTTCAAAATATATCTTTTGAAGAAAATATCAACCTATGAATTGAGTTGTACTTATGATACAATTATATCTGAAGAATTATATGGTACAGAGAACCCACTGAAATATAACAAAGTAGTTCTCCCTCCACATTCTTATTGCTACCAGATTTACAAAGAATAATACATATCCCAAGCCTGGCTGTATATTTGAAGAAGACTGGTTGTCTGGATGCTCACCAATCCCATTTCCTCTTCTGGGGCAGCCAGGGAGACTCCATTTCCCAGGTTTCTTCAGGCAGGGCCATGTGACTAAGTCCTGGCCAATTGGAAGTGGATGGAAATGATGTACAGCAGTTCTAGGACTGGCTATACAAAAACTGTGATTGTTTTTCATAATCTTTCTTCTCCTTCAGTAGCAACAATGGAGGCCATGTATTGAAATCATTCTACATGAAGAACCTGAGTTTCATAGTTATCACCTGAAAGAAGCATTCAGAAAAACTCTTTGATTTTGGAGGGAGCAAGAAATAAACTTTATTGTGAATCCACTAAAATTTTGAGGTTGTTTGATGCAGCAGATAACATTAATTGTCTTTATTAAAATAATACTAAGAAAAATTTTTAAAGAATTTTTGACAGCAACCTAAGTTTTATCTATTGAAGGATACATACTGTTTAAGAAATACTATTCAAAAATACAGAATTTCCTTTTGCCTAATCATCTGGAGAAGTCAAGTGAATATTGTTGCTATCATGGGATTACTTTTATCTCCTTCAGCAAGATTCTGGTCAGATTCTTTCTAAATTGACTATTGGTTAATATTTTCCTCTAGGCACACCCACAAATCACAACAGGGCTTCAGGCTTCAACCTGTTTTATCTTTGATACTATCAAATACCGGGAAAGTTGATTTAAAGGTCCTGATTAGATGTCACCTATATTTTCCCTTTCTCCTAAAATACAGCCTGCTTAAATCTCTGTATCTTCTGCATTCCATTTGTCTGCAAAAAACACCGTGTAGCTCAGGTTGTGCCTGATGTACCTACCCTATGAGTTTGCAGTGGCTGTTGAGGGCACTGTGTTGTGAAGGACTCAGAGGTGGTGACTGAGTTTATTAGAATTCTCTTTGTCGGCCAAAGGCCAGACAGTGGGGGACAGGCTGGTGTATCACATCATTGCCATTGCTGGCTAACCCTGCATTTCAGAATATTAAATGCAGTGTCTACCTCAGTTAGGGTCCAGTCCTGTTAAAAATGGTGAAACCCATCTAAGGCCATACCCTTGATCCAATAACTACTGTTCTATTGTGCAGCAGTTTGTTCCTATTTTTGGAGCTGTGTTAATTTAGTCAGACTTACATTAATTTGTTTGACTCATCTCCAACCACCATTGAAGATGGCATTGTGTAATATCTGCTATATAGAGTTTAGAGATCATGAACATGCTAATGGATTCTGTGCCTTCTATTAGAATGCCAAAGATGATTGTAGGTTTTAATAAGTGAGCATTATCATAAACTGTTGATGGGGTGTACATTGCCATACATTTTCTGTAGTACGATCTAGTTATGTGCACCAAAATGTAAAATATATCTATACTTTGACTCAGTAACTGTGCTTTCGGACTTTATCCTAAAAGTAGAAGTAAATGTTTACATATAAGGATATCAATTACAGCCTTGTTTTTAGTATCAATATTCATCATTAAAGGACTGGTAGAATAAGTTATAATATATTCATGTGATAGAACAGTATGGAGCCTTTTAATTAGATAAGGCCAACCAATGTGGTACCAAAAGCTATTCTTGAAACAATGTAAAATAAAGAATGCAGGTTGTAGAAAAATTTGCACAGTATTAATTTGTTTAATGTGCAGCTCATAGAGAAGTGCATATTATTATTCTATCTAGTGTATTTATAAAAGCCTTTTATGATGAAATATCATAGATAGTAAATGCTGGAAGTACATATTCCACATGTTAAAAAGAGACTCCATCTGTAGGGTATGATGGGAGCAAGGAGAGTGGCATGGTTGAGGCAGCTGTACATTATATACTGCATTGTTCAAGTTTTTGAATTACCTTTCTATCAACAAAAGCAGTATAATTATTTTATTTTGAGAAGAATAAAAGAAACATTAGAAGCTAACAATTCCTTTATTTTCTCTAAGATAAAATCCTAATGCAAGAATTCAAAACCCTGTAGAAGATGTGTAGATTCTCCTAACATATATATACACATATGTTAGGAGAAGGAGGTGTAGGAGTGAGCCACACAGAGAGCTGGGGAAAGCTCTGGAAGTGCAGAGATCTGAGGTGCTCCAGGCATGTGTGAGTAGAGCAGAGGGAAGGAGGAAGGGTAGCAGACAGCGAGATCAGAGAGGTATAGGGCTGGGGGCAGATCACACAGGGTCACAAAGGACAGAGTAGAGATGTGAGCTTTACCTCTGCAAGAGATGGGAGCCGCTGATAGGTTAAGTGGAAACACGACATTACTTGACCAACATTTAAACATGATCTATCTCCATTAGATTGAAAATAGCCTGAAGAAGGACCGGGGCAGAAGTGGAGGGACCAGTTAGGAGGCTCCTATATTCATCCAGGTGAGGGATAATGGTGACTTGGAACAGAGTGGCAGATCTTGAGGTGATGAGAAACAGTGGGATCTGGAAATGCAGTTGATCCTTGCACCACACGGGTCTGAACTGCATGGGTCCACTTATATATGGATTTTTTTCAACGAAACACAGATGGAGGGATGAGAAATATAAAATATATTTCTGTACAGAGGGCTGACTTTTTGTATACATGGTTCCACAGGGCCACAGCAGACCTGAGTATGCATGGATTTGATTATATACGGGAGTCCCCAAACCAATCTTCTGAGTATACAGAGGGATGGCTATGTTCTGTTTATCAGCTTTCCTTTGACTCTACCAGCAACTCCATGTACTTTCTGTTTTTCTCTTTAAAGCTAGACATTTTGGATTTTTATTCTTGAAAACCAAGAACCCAACAGTTTCAGATGTCCATAAATAATGGGAAAAACAAGATGCTCTCGCTAACTCTGTGACTTTGGGTAAATTGCTTAACCTCTCTGCATCTCATTTCTTCATCTGTAAAACAAGAAAGTAATAACAGATTGAACCATATGACATTGTCATTTTGGTAGGTCAGAAATTGTCAAATACTAATACTTTCATATGGCTCACCTCTAGGCCATACCATATTTGTTGCTATAAGGATTAAATAAACTAATACAAGTAAAACACTTAGAGCCACGTCTGACGCATTTTAAGGCTAAGTAAATGTGAGTTGTTACTGCTCTTATGATTATCAGTGCCTTACATTTTCAACAGTTTTTCACATTCCTTTTCTAATTCAGTCCTTGTGACAGCTTAGTGGGACAGGCAGGGCAGGCAGCATCACCCACATGCTCAAAAGAGCCTTCTGCAGCACTTTAGAAGGTGTCTGTTCACACGTCATGCCATTTGATTCTCAGAACAACCCCCTGTGATATGTAGTGCATGTATTCATGTCTGCTTTGTGTATTTAAATAATGAAATAATAAGAAAATAAGTAATTCATATATGTTTGAATTATATCCCCAAATAATTAGAAATAAAATTGTTATGTGTTACCCTCACATGGATATCTTAATTGATGAGATGCATGAAAGCAGAGTTTGGAGCTCTTGATCTTTAAGATCCAGTTCAATGATCATGTCCTGCAGGCTCCAGAGCTCTTCGCTCCCATCTGTTAGTAGAGAGAGCTGCTCCGTGAACAGTACATGTGGTGTTCCTGTCTTTCGGTTTGTGTGTTCTGTCGCCTCTGCTTGGACTCCCTGTTTTTCTCTGATTTCTGCACGCCTCATAGAGTATCAGGCACAAAGTGGCTGGCCAGTAAGTGGTTTAAAAATGAACAAGGAACTAAGTAAAGGAATGAGCGATTATTCTCTGGTTTATTTGCTAGGAAACCAAGACCCTGGATAGTGAAGTGAAGTGCTTAATTTCAACACAACTACTAAATGAATTAGCCAAGAGTCACACCCAGGTGGTGGAAAATCATGTCCAGAATGCCATCCAATGTGGCATGAAACTTCAGCCCAAAATGAAGCCATAGGTGTGCTCAGCTTGGAGTGTGCCTACAAGAGGAAAACCCACCCCAGATGGCATATCCAATTTAATCAACATCACCTGTGAGCCAAACTGAACAGTAAATGTTAAGACAGGATCACTAATAATGGGGACCTGGAATGTAGCCAGAATTAAAACAATGATCTGCTTAACAATCCCTCTGGGCTGGATGCATGTGGAGAATGGATAAATGCTGGATATCGAAACAGCTGCTCTATGGCAAACTGAAATGGGGCAATCATAGATAGCAAAGGGAGAAGAAACACTTGAAAGTTGTCTTAAATAAGGTAGCGCTTTAAATAATGTGTGACCTGGCTGTGGCCTTTTAAGAAGCAACCACCACACACAAACTATCCTGGCGTGCATCTCTAGAGAATGAGGAGGCTTTGGGTGAACAAAGCCTGTGGAAGTAGAAAAGGCAATGATAGCTGGTGCCACCCATTCCGATACGCAGATTGTATTAATCCAAACTAACACTTGGAATCACCTCGGAACACAAAGGCCTGTGTTCCAAATTAAACTCCCATGGTTCACCACTTCCTGAGCTTTGCCTCCTAAATGTGACCATTTCCTACAAATGCCGTGTAGCCATTGCATAAATCCTATGTCTTTCATATACTATCTATTGTCTAATTATTTTAAAATTGTAATTACATGGTGTCTTTTCATCAGGGTCACAAATTGCCTTAGAACAGAAATCAAAGTTGATGTTCAAAAATACATGATCACCAGCATGGCACAGGCCAAGGACAACCAGAATGCTGGTTTGTAACACCATCCTGGCTGGTCCAGCCATTGCCCCCCTTCCTTTGGGTTGATGACTTTACACTAGAAAGTATAGTAGGACTATAAACATACAGTGTTCCTGGAAAGGGCTTCTTGATTGATTGATTCCCCAAGTTCATTTTTATACTTGTCTGTCTTTGGGGAGATCCCATATCAGTGTGTAATTTATCATCCATACAACTGTATTAAAATAAGCATGCTAATTACAGACCTAGGAGTAGGGACTGAAAAGAAAAGCAGGCACACAAGTAAAGAATCAGTTGTTAAAAAATTTTTTCGTGTATTTAATAGTCATTTTGAAATACATACTCTGTGTCACTGTGCTGATCCTCGGGAATACAGATAAAAAGAATGCACTTACTTACAGAACATATAGATGAGTAGAAATATACATTTCACCACTGCTACCATCAACTATAATATGTCCAAATGTTTTAAGAATAAGTTGTCATAATCTTTTTTTTATTGATACGTAATATTTGGACACATTTATGGAGTACATGTGATATTTTGTTACATGCACAGAATATGTAATGATCAAGGCAGGGTATCTAGAATATCCACCACCTCAGGTACTTATCATTCCTATTTCTTGGGAACATTTCATGGCCTCTCTTCTAGCTATTCTGAAATGTACAATACATTGTGGTTAACTATAAACGTCCCCATTCTAATATGCAACATTAGAGCTTTTTTCTTCAATTGAACTGTATATTTGTACCCATTAACCAACATTTTTTATCTTCCCCCATTATAATTGTTTTAACAGCTGCAAGATCACTATGGAGTCGGTAAGCATAGTTGAATTTCATGTATATAACCATCGGATCATCTCCTGCAAACTTCCCTGTGCAGGAATTCCTATCACAGCTTCCCTGAGAGGAGGTTAGCAGATTTGACTATTCACAATACTTGAGAGAGAGGCTATTGCCTCATAAAGGAAGCTATATATTTTTAATAGAAAGAATGTTCACATTTTATATATATATATATATTTTTAATTGCATTTTAGGTTTTGGGGTACATGTGAAGAACATGCAAGATTGTTGCATAGGTACACACATGGCAGTGTGATTTGCTGCCTTCCTCCCCATCACCTATATCTGGCATTTCTCCCCATGCTATCTCTCCCCTACTCCCCCACACCCCGCTGTCCCTCCCCTTTCCCCCCCGACAGACCCCAGTGTGTGATGCTCCCCCTCCCTGTGTCCATGTGTTCTCATTGTTCAACACCCGCCTGTGAGTGAGAACATGCGGTGTTTGATTTTCTGTTCTTGTGTCAGTTTGCTGAGAATGATGGTTTCCAGGTTCATCCATGTTCCTACAAAGGACACGAACTCATCGTTTTTGATGGCTGCATAATATTCCATGGTGTATATGTGCCAAGCAGTTTGCAGGATATTCTATAATTGTGGTCTTTTCTAAACTATTTACTATGAATTTAGGTAAACTGCCTCTTCAGATCCAAGAGATTTTTAACTTACAACCAAAATGTCTTCTGAGTTTGATCCTTAAGTAGGAATTATCAAGTGTAACTTTCACTAAATCTCAATAGCCATAGGATTACTTCTGATGAAAGGGTATTTATATAGCAGGAAAATTTCAGGGAAGCAAAGGAAAATTTCATCCATTTCTCCTTGTCCTCAGTTATTTCAGTCTTTTGATACCAGTTGGTAAGTTGTTCACTAACCAGTTCATTTAGATTATAACACAAACTTTCTGCATTTTAAACCATTTTGACTTGGTAAACATTTTACTGGGTATGTACTGAAATCTGTCTTAGAATAGATACAGGCCTACTATCCCAACTCTCAAGGAGCTTATAGTCCAAAGAAGAATGGTAGAAATGTAGACAAATAAGAGCAACACAGTGTTGTAAACACTTGCGAGAGGGCATGAGCAGAAATCAAAGGGCACCACCAAGAAACGCATGGCCAGTTCTCTTTTTCCACGTGCACTATCCTTGGCCAAGATTATGACGTTCTGATGAGAGAAGAAAATAATGTTTTTCAACCTATGAGGCAGGTATCTCTGAGACATAGCTTGTATGTAGATACTTAGAGGTAGATCATTTAATTAGGCTGCTCTTCTCTGTGGCTTTCCCATGGATATTTTAGGATTCATAGTGATAGTTTGAGTATGTTCCTGAAGAACAGTCTTGACTAGATTTCCAACAATTCGTAAGGTCTCAATGGGTAAACTATTGAAAATCACCTAAACTACCATAACATAGCATTTATATCTTTGGGATTATTTCTGATAAATCTGTATCTATAAATGTTTATCTATAGAGAGGCACTTCATTATTTGAAGAAAATACAAGTGACAAGGTGAGAGTGACCACAAATACTTTCTACCACCACCAGCACCACCACCACATTCCAGGTTATTTGTTTTGAGCCTGGTCTCTGAGATACCTTCTAGGTGACCAAAATAATTTATCTTGTCTCTCTGACATTGGTGTTGCTACCAATTAAACTCCAACTGTAAAGCAGCTTTGTAAGAACACTGCAGTGTCACATTACAGAGAACAGATGTCAAAATAAAGGTTCACTAATTTAAAGCAACTTACCTAAATAGAACCTCAGGTATGTCTGTGAACACAAGAGGAGAAGAAGCAATTGTATTTTGTGCGGTTGAATGGTACCAAGGACAGGCTCTTTCCTTGATATGCCAACAGGGAGAATTTTGTTAGCAGTATTCTGTGAACAAAACACTTAAGAGAATGTATGTATACAATAGTTTTGAAAAAAAGGGTTACTGACACAGATGCCAATTTGGTGGGGCATATGGAACATTTACACTTGCCTTTTTCTTTCTTTCTTGCTACAGCTGGTGCTGATTTAGTATGTGAAATTTTACTAGCAGGAGTGCTAATCAAGACAGAGATTCTGTAAGGATTTAGTCATTTATGTAGGGGAAACTACGAGTATCATTAAAAAGTAGAAGATCATCTTATGGAAAATCATTATCATTATCAACCTCATTTTTAAACCAAACAGACACAATGGTACTGTAAGTATCACTTTAGCAGCCGAAAAAGTCAGAATGTTTTCCTTATAATGTTGTAAGAGGATTGCACTCACAGTTTAAAGTTTTGGTAGAGGCATGTTAAAGTTTGGTGTGTCAGAGTAATGCAAAAGGGTGAGCAATTTAACAGTTAGTTTTTTAACTTTTCTGTACAGCGCTTTGGCAAAACTGCTTGTTGGAAACATCAGTTTTTTTAAGGAAGAAAATTTAGTTATAACAATATACAAGGTGAATGCATTTTTTCTGAATCGTTCGGAGGACGTTGTGGGAAGGGGAAAAAGGTGGACTGTTTGATATTTTTCCTTCTGTATTTGAATACAAAGCTTTGCAACATGAGGCCTGATTTTATCTAATAATCCCACTGGCCATACAGGAGTTCAGAGAAAAATTAAATTAAAAAATTCTTTTCTAAGTAGCAACAAAATCATTGTCGGTACATTAAATATGTTGTACAGGTGGCTTGGTAGAGTTGCAGACCTAACGGCAGCTAGAAGACATCTGCTGCCTGGGGAAACTTGCAATGTGGCGAAGTGGTGTTTGTAGCTCCCTGTGGAAGGGTGCCAGCTGCCTGGGCCTTCACTTCTGCAGATGAGCGGAGAGTCTTGTGGGGGCTTCAGTTGAAGCTGTGCATTGTCCCATCCTCCTCTGTCTGAGAATTTAAAGGACAACGAGGACCTGCTGTGAAAAACCAGTGAGATGGTGTTGGGCGAGTTGTAGATCATCTTTGAATATTCCCCAAGGGCTTTGTCCATCAGTATGAAAATGAGCACATGCCTGCAATGAAACCATTTTAATTCTATTTTTATGTTGAATTTCTAGGACCTACTGCAAATTTTTTATGATTATCATGATTCATGTCTTAAAAGACCTCAGAAGAATATTTGAAGAAAGTAAAATTTGCTAAAATGGAAGCAATAAAACATTTTATTATAAAATAATTAATGGTTATAAATGTCTTAGATGTTTGGTTTGTTTTCCATTTTGACAGAAATATGGCAATCTTAAAATCAGAATACACATGATAACTTATAAATAACTATTAATGACTAACTGGCCAATTAAAATTCATTTATGGAGTCCCACCACAGGCCAAATCAAACACTATGTTAAAAGCATGAGGGACAAACATTGTATAACACAACTCACAGCCCTTGCTCATAATCTAGAATATTTGAAAATTAATTAGCAAATATCTTAATTTTTTTATTTACTCAGGTTTTAATGACTTTTTTTTTCACTATAAATAAGCTTGATCATTTGAGGTATCTGACTGAAACTGGAAAAGTTGAAGACCTTTCCTCAAATGCATGAAGATAAAAGGGTGAGTAGGTTTGTACTATGTCAAAATTTAAAACAACAAATGCTAACTTCGTCCTCTTTCCCCTTCCATCAAAATTCCTTCCATCCATAATATTGCCTAAGAAATGAAGTTTTAAGAAGGAAAAGGACAGGGCCACCAGTTAATGGGATATGTGATTATTTAAACACACTTGACAAAAGACAATAATAAAATTTTTTCAAAGGCAAAAATTAGATTAAAAAAGTATTTTAGTCTTATGTTTACACACACACACACACATACACACACACACACACATACACACACACTTCAAATTGTAGTGATTTCTGAGCACTAATAAATTCCCTTTAAAAATTCTGTCAGGTTATGTTCGAGGAAATAATGTTTATTTCTGAAATCGTAACTGATGAATATTATTTGAGAATTTCCTCAGTGAGGCAATCATTTAGATGGAAAACAGTTGTGATAGGTCCTGGGGGAAAACCCATTCTTTCTTTCTAAAACTACCTGAAACTGGCAGTTAATCATTTGTTCTGCCGTCCATACTTATGAGTAATAAGGAAAAATAAAATGTCATCTTTGAAAAAGGAACAGGTATTCGTTTTCTTTAAAATACATTGGCTTAGTCAGCTGAAGAATAAATTAGGATGGTCCGCAAACTGTTAACAGTGACAGGAAGCATATGGCAAATTTGAACTGTCTGCAGGTCAACTTTTACTTTTGCCTTCCAAATGTCTGTCAGTCATTGTTAGGATCTAAATACACGTGTTAATGGGTGAAATTCAGCGATATGAAATCGTTTAGCAAATTCTCGGAGCAAGTGATTTTTTTTTGTCTTTGTCTCTCATAAACAACCTTCTTCGATCACAGTCTTACAAAATTTGACTCGGAAAGAACAAACTCTTTGAAAGGTATTGTTGCCTTTTCTTTGTTCAGTTAGGAAAAAGACAAACAGTATAGTCATATGGCATGTGTGTTTGAGTGCGTAAATGTGATATGTGCACATTGATTTCTCCAAGAACCAGTTAGGTGCTCAGTTTGGTGCCTTTGGCAGCATATGACTGTCCCTGTCACTGTAATTGTATCTTTCACTGTGGCAATGGAGAGCCATATTTTAATTTCTTTCTATCAGAGCACCCTTGCTTTCTAAAGTCAGTCATGTTTATGGCAGTGGAGAGCAATGACAGTTTGACTGTAGTGGAGTATTCTGCCAAAAGTAGTAATAAGATGACAAGCAAGTACAGCTGGGATGAAAAATAAAGTGGAATTCCTGGGACAGATTGGAAGCAGGTTAGAGAAAAAGACGTGCAAGAAAGAAAAGGAGGAACAGAAAAGAAGACTTGGAATAGAAAAGTCTTGAAAAGGCAAACACCAAACATCCAAAAGAATGAAGGCACTGACCTCAACAAGTTTTCCTGCATGAGGGTGAGAAGACGGATGGACTGCAAGAAGCAGGAGCTGCCTTGGTTTTGAAATACCTCCTTCAGAGCAAGTCCTGTGCTGCCTCTGAAAAAATTACAGAGTCAAGTATTGGAAGCAAGAAATGCTATTTATTTCTCCAGGGCCAGAAGAATTCTGATCGTATTTTTAAATTGCTTGTCAAAATAACAGGGATACATTGCTTTTAAAGATACCAGGGTTTTCAAGCTCAGTGGTGGAATGTTCTTCATAGGTGGGAGCTAACGATAGGAGATTCTGTAAAAGAACTGAGATCCCTACTAGCAATGGGGATGATTGGATCCTTGAAGAGCAGAAGTCAGGTGGTAGCACTTAAGTGTCAGAAGCAAAGCAGAATTACCACCCTGGGTAACAAGGTCATAATGGCAGGCCAGAGGAGACAGCAGCCCCTGCCGGCAGCAGTTGCCCCAAGGTACGTCAGTCTTCTCTGTTTGGCAGGTGTAATTGAGCAGAATAAACTTAGAGGCAGGGCTGCTGCTACATAGTGGGGAATATGTTGCTTCTCAGGCCCACTGTGACTGTAAAAGAGCAAACATAGTAACTATGGTCTGAGAAGGACATGGAAACAGATCCTAGAGATGAGAACCTGGGTCAACACACCAGGCAAGCAGCCCGAACCAGCAGTGCTAACCGAAAGGGAGACTTCTACCATGGATGGTGCTGTGGTTTATTTGTCCCTTTCAAATATCATTTGATCCCCAGTGTTGGAGATGCTGGAGATGGGGCCTAGTGGGAGGTGTCTGGGTCATGGGGGTGGGTCCTATATGAATGTCATCCTCACGGTAATGAGTGAGTTCTCACTCCATTTGTTCCCATGACAACTGATTGTTAAAAAGAGCCTGGCACCTGCCTCCCCTCTCTCTTGCCACGTGGTATCTGCTCCCCATGCCTTCCACCATGAGTGCAAGTAGCCTGAGGTCCTCAGCAGAAGCGATGCTTGTGCGATGCTTCCTGTGCAGCCTGCAGAACCATGAGCCAAATAAAACTATATTCTTTATGAATTACCAGCGTCAAGTATTCCTTTATAGCAATGAAGATGGACTGAGACAGGTGATTTTTAGGAAAGAGGATGAACGTCAGCTACTGCCTCGAAGTCAACTGCTGCAGCAGGGACTGTAGGCTGCTCCATGTAACCTTCCTCTTGCAAAGTTTTCCTGAAAATTCTGATCAACCAGGATCCTGAAAAAGCTATGCCTAAGTGGAAATATTTAGTTATCCATAGAAATGATGTTTCCTGGTATAAATGATTTGCAATGTCTCCTTTATACTGCCTAAGTTTTTAATAGACCTCTGACTAGTTAGCCTAAACCTGTGTGTCTGTAGGTCTTAGATGTAAGGACGTTTACAACCTCGATAGCTGCTTCCTGGTAGCCAAGGTTGCTGGAGTAGGTCATGAATGCTGCCAGTTGGCTTCTCCTACAAATTCGTGCCGTCCAAACTCAGCTATGGACCCTCCTTGCTATGGAACAGTCTTTTTGTCTCTGTTTTTTTCCCCTACTGTACTTCCCATAGCTGCTATTTCAAACCCTTTTTATTGTCCTCAAGTTCAGAAAACTATTCCTGTACATTTTGTATCAGCAGAGGACCTCAAATCATACTTCTCAGTGATTGAAGCTATCCAGTCCAAACTCTAGCTTCTTAATCCTCACTTGGCTTTTGGGATGCTGTTCTCTTGTGGGTATCTTTCTACCTTTCCATTGCTTGCTCCTCTTTCTCCTCCCACCTCTCAACTAGGGATTTCCCTACAGTTCTCTTTGGACATCATCACCATCCTCCTAGTAATATGCCAGGCACAAATTACGTCAGTGTCATTGCATCCATTCTATCAGGAGTTTCGTCAATTATATGTTCACAGGTTTCTCTTTAAATCTGTTTGGCATTGCCCAGATTAGAATCTCATTTTCTCCCTTCTATATAGTATAGTAGTCTCTCTTCTTATGTCCATCAGAATAATCTTTCTAAAACATAGACTTGATCAATTTTCCCAACTAAGATTTCATTTCACTTTTTATTGTAAATAAAATGCTTAATGTTCTATTGTAAATATAATACTTTATTTTGTGAAATATAGCATACTTGAAGAATATATATATGTAAGTAGCATCTAAAAATAATAAAATGGCCACTGCTCACAATTCAGCTTAAGAAATAAAATACTACCTTTACTTTTGACAGCCTTCATTTTGTGAGTTCCTGCCCGGTTGCACCCCCTTTCTCTATCCCATTGCATCCTCTCTCCCTTACCCTAAAGGCAACCAGCATCCAGAGTTATGTTTATTTCCTTATTTCCCTTAAAGTTTACCATATATGAATATATATTAATCTATGCAGAGATTATAGCGTATGTTCAAATAAATATATATGTTACAGTGTTGTTTCATTTTGCCTGTTTTTGAACTTTGTATAAAATAAATTATAATGTATTATTCTACAGCTTGCTATTTTCACTCATATGTTTTTGAGAATTATTTATGTTGATGCATATGTCTTTAATTTGTGTATTTTCATTCTTTCATAGTATTCCATTTCAAGAATGCATCCCAATTAATTTTTTTATTCTTCCCTTTTTGGGTATTTGGATTGCTTTATTATCACAAAAATGTTACTCTAAATGTTCTTGTGTAAGTTTCCTCATGCTCATGTATTCAGATGTTTTTCTAAGATGTATACCTAGAAGTGGTATTGCTGGGTATGCACAAATTCACTATTTCCAAATAATTCCAACTTGCTTTCCAAAGTGATTTTTACCAATTTATATACAAGCAGTGTATGAGAGTTTTCTTTGGTCTATATATTAGGTTGGTACAAAGATAATTGTGATTTTTGACATTAAAAGTAATGGTAAAAACTGCAATTACTTTTGCACCAACCTACCAACCTTACCAATACCGGGCATTTTTAGACTTTAATTTTGTAGTCTATTTGGACGTGACATTGTATTTCATGGTAGAATTACTACACATTTCCTTAATCACAATTGACATTGAGAAATTTCTCATGTTTACTGTCTATTCATCTCCTATAAAAAACTATTCATTGTATCTTTTTTTCATTTTTAGTAAGAAAAATGTTAAAAAAACCTTTTTCCTGGCTAATTTTTGTATTTTTTGAAGAGACAGGTTTTCACCATGTTATCCAGGCTGGTCTTGAACTCCTGAGCTCAAGCGATCTGCCTGCCTTTACCCCCCACAAATGCTGGGTTTACAGGCGTGAGCCACTGCACCCAGTGGGTTGTTTGACTTTTACATTTTAATTCACTGGATTTAAAAACTGATTTCAGATAGTAGTCCCTTATCAATCTGCTCCTTTTGGTTTATTCTTTTTGTTTGCTTTAAAATTATTTATTACCCTGAAGTGATAAATATATTTTCTTATATTCCTTTTTAAAGTTTAAGTCTTTCTTTTCTTATTTAAGTTCTTGCTCCATCTAGAATTGATTGTTTTTAGGGTGGAAGATATTACTACATTTCTACCATAGATATAATCAATTGTCCCAGTGTAGTTTATTGATAAATTCATCCCATTGCCACTGATTTGCAATGCTAGTTCTTTCATTTATCAGGTTTCCATCTAGGTGTATGGAGCTGATTCTGGCATCTCTGTTCTGTTCCACTGGTCTAGAGTTTATCTCCACACTGCTGGCTTTTATGTTTACTATATAGCTTTCTTTACTTTGTTCTTTATTTTTTCATATGGTTTCAAGTACTGTCTAGTGTCCTTTCATTTCAGCTTAGAGGGCTTCCTTTAGCATTTCTTGTAAAAAAAAAAAATCTAGTGACAGATTCCCTCAGGTTTTTAAAATCTGATATCTTGATTTTTCCCTTCATTTTTAAAGGATAGTTTTACCAGATATTGAATTCTTGGTTGACAGATTTTTTTTAAAATTTTCTTTCAGCCCTTTAAATATGTAACTATGTCATCCTATTCCTTCTGGGTTCCCTGACTTTTGAAGAGAAATCAGCTTATGGTCTTACAGAGGATCCCCTGTATGGAATGAGTTGCTTCTCTTTTGCTGTTCCAAAATTTTACCTTCATCTTCTGAAAAATTGGCTATCATGTGCCTTGGTGTGAATCTCTTTGCATTTATCTTCCATAGGCATAGAGTTCATTGAGCTCTTGGATGTGTAGGTTTGTGTCTTTCATCAAATTTGGAATATATTTAGCCATAGTTTCTTCAAGAATTCTCTCTGCCCAACTCTCTTTTCCCCTTCCTTCTGTGATTACCATTATGTGTAGTTAGTATCTTGTTGGTACCCCATAGTTTGTTAGGCTATGCTCATTTTTCTTCATTCTTTCTGCTTCTCTGATTGGATCATCTCAGTTGATTTATATTTAAGTTAATCAATTCTTCTGTCTGCTCAGATCTGTTGTTGAAAACCTCTAGTGAATTTTTTCAACTCCAGAATCTCTATTTGATTCTGTTTTACAATTTTTAGGTCTTTATTGACACATTCTCTCTCTGTCTCTTTTTTTGAGATGAGGTCTCTCTATGTTGTCCAGGTGGGAATACAGTGGCATGATTATAGTGCACTGCAGCCTCAAACTCCTGGTCTCAAGCAGTCCTCCTGCCTCAGTCTCTCAAGTAGCTGAGACTACAGCTGTGTGTCATGCTATTCTCTATTTGTTGAGACACCATTTATCTCATTTCCTAAAGTTCTTTTTCTATGCTTTCTTTACTTCTTTAAGCTTATGTAATACAGTTTATTTAAAGCCTTCTTCCAATAGATCTAAGGGCTGGGTATCTTCATGAACAGTGTCTATTAATTTTTTAATGAATAGAAATGGCCCTGCGAATGGGCCATACTTTATTATTTCTTTTCATGCTTCATAACTTATTTTGTTGAGTACTAGATCTTTTGAATATTAAAATGTGTCAAATCTAAAAATCAGATTCTTTCCTCTTCCTTGAGGCTTATTTTTCCTGCTTAGTGTGGGTTGTGGTTGTTTGCTTGTTCAGTGAATTTTCTAAACTAGTTTAAAGTCTCTCTCTTCTCTCTCTCTGTGTGTGTGTGTGTGTGTGTGTGTCTGTGTGTGTGTGTGTGTGTGTGTGCGCTTTATCATATGCAGCCACTGAAGTCTATGCTCTGCCAGCTTAGTGGTCAGCTTGTGTCTTGACAGAGGTGCCTTAGACACTTGGTACTGGAAAAAAAAGGAAGAAGAAGAAGGATGAGGAGGAGAAAAAGGAGAGGAGGAGAGGGAGAAGAAAAATTAAAAGATAACGTTTTCCCAGTCTTTGTAGATTCGCTTTGTGTTTGGGCACTTCTTTAATCCCTAGCCAGGCTATTTAAAACTGTGCTTTAGCATTCACTTCCTACATGAATGGAGATCGAAAGGTACTCAGAGTTGAAAGCTTAGGTTTTCTGAGGCTTTTTCTATTATGCATCCCAGCTCTGGGGACACTTGAGTTGGTGAAACACAGGGAAGCTTTTGTGCTGGTCTTTGATGAAACTACAAGATAGGGTGAAACCCACACTATAATTCTTTAAGAATAAGGTTTGTATTGCTCCCTCTGGCACTAGCAACCTGCGTCAGGAGTGCAGGCTGCTGTTCTCATGGCTGTTGCAGTTTGGGGTGTGAGGGATGGTACTCAGGCGCTTTAAAATGCCACAGCACTCTTGTGCCACTCTCCTACCACATAGAGAAGCTTCTTTCTTTATCAAGTCATCCCTTGGTTGCTGTAAGTTTTTTTTTTTACTGGTTTTCCAAATTCTTTAAAAGTTGACTCTGACAGTTTTTGCTATCTCATTAGTTCCTTTTATAAAAGGATGAAGCCCTGAAGTTTCCTAGTCTGACATTTCCCTGTCATTGCTCCTTTACACTATCATTTTGCTTTGCTATATTCATTTACAATCAGTTTGTCAAGTTCCATGAAAACCTGCTTTTATTTTCAATTAAACTTTTTATTTTGAGATAATTGCAGATTTACATGCAGAGATTATACATAGATCTCATGTACCATTTACCCAGTTTTCCCCCAATGATAACATCTTATGAAAGTGTAGTAAATATCACAACTAGGATATTGACACTGATAATCAAGACATAAAGCATTCCCCTATCATAAGGATCACTCATATTGCCATTTTATAGCCACACTCACTTCCCTCTTACTTCCACCCATTCCTTAACCCTTGATAACCACTAATCTATTTTCCATTTTTATAATCTTGTCATATCAAGGGTGTTATACAAATGGGACCACATGGTATATAAAATTTTGTGATTTTTTTTTTTACTCAGCATAATTGTCTGGAAATTTATTGAAGTTGTTTCACCTATAACGATTTTTTAAATTGTTGAATTATTATTTATTTCTTGGTACAGATGTATCATAGTTTGTTTAACATTCACCCTTTCAAGGACATGTGGGTTGTTTCTAGTTTGGGGCTACTAAAAATAACACTGTTGTAAACACTTGTGTGCAGATTTTTGTGTGAACATATGTCTTTATTTATCACCAGATAAATGCTCAGCAGGAAATTGCTGGGTTGTATGGTAACTGCATACCATCATTTAGTTTCTTAGGAAATTGCCAAACTGTGTCCAGAGTGGGGCAATGGTGAAGTTCTGAATTTCCAGTGGGCATATTCAGATACCACCTCAGTGGGGGAGAGGATTGTAGGGATAGGAGTCCAGGCTCCCTGCATGTAGTCTCCTCTGTCAGCACAGTGGGGAAATCTAGTCCAGGCAATGGGAAAAATGCTGTGGCCTTCTATGAAGGCCTACTTGTTCTTCCCTGACATTAACCCAACAGGATGTTAGGTACCTATTTTCAGCTTGGCAAAAGTGGAAGTTCAAGTTATTAGCTTGGCCTTTGCCAGCAGGGTGGGGTTACCAATTTTTCTGTGTTGTTTTTTGGAAGTAGAGTGGTTAATGTTCAAAAGGTTTCTGTCTTGCTAGGCTGCTCCTTTGTCCTTGGATTAGTAGGCATCTTGGAGGCATTTTTGATTTGTGACCACTGACATTACTATTTTGCTGGCTTCTTCAGTTCCAAGTTTGGGATACATGAGTAAAAAGAAAACCCAAGGATCTTATCACCACATTACACCTCAGGTCCTGTGTTTCATGGCCAGTCTGCCTTTTTCTCTCCACCTCTAGAGTGTTCTGGTGTGTGTGTGTGTGTGTGCGTGTGTGTGTGTGTGCATGTGTTTAGGGTTTTTAGTTATACTACATTTAGAGCAAAAAGTACAGCCACTCTGTTTTACCAAAAGCAGAAATATGTTCTGGTCGGGGTTTGTTGTGAATCATATTGAATCTAAAAATCAACTTAGCAGAATACAAAACTATGATTAACCATGAACATAGTATGCCTTTGCATTTAAACCTTTATTATATTTCTTTCAATAAAGTTTTATAATAATCTACTCAAATGTTTTATATATTTTGTTAGATTTATTCCTTAGGTACTTTACCTTTTCAGATGTTATTGTTAATAACATTTTTTAAATTTTCTTGTGTTGGGATGTATTGATTGCAGTTTAAATACGTGTTCCACTTGTATATATTAACTTAATTAAATTTTCTTATATATTCTAACAGTTTGTCTTTAGACTTTTAAAATGTAGACAGTAATATTTGTTTTCAATCATGATAGTGGTATTTTTTCATTTTATTTCCTTTCTTATAACTTTGGTTACTGTTTCTTGTCTTATTGTAAGACTCTCCAGTGCAATGCTGAATAGAAGTAGTGACAGAAAGCAATTTTGTCACATTCTTGAAGTTAAAGATAATCTTATAATGATTGCTGTATGTGCTTTTGCAGCTATTCTTTACCAGAATAAAGTTTCTTTAATTCCTAGTTTGCAGAGTTTTGTTAAATGGGTAATGAGTTTTATTGAGTGCTCTACTGAATCTAGGGAGGTGATTTTGATTTTCTCCTTTAATCTTTTAATGTAATGAATTAATTTTGTAATTTTATAATGTTGAATCAACTGCATTTCTGCAATAATCACCATTTGGTGATAAGGTATTATCTTTTTCATATATCCCTGGATTTACTTTGATAATGTAGGTTAGTATTTTTCATTTATCCTGTGAAATTGGCTTATAATTATGTTTCAAACTGACTCTGTGTGGTTTTGGTGTAAAGGATGTGCCAGCCTCATCCAATATGTTAGAGATCAAGTCCTCTTTTTCTCTTTCCTAAAAGAATGAAATAATTTCATCCTTAACTGCTTGATGGAATGCATCAAAAGAAATATTTCAGTAAGATGTTTTTCTTTGCAGAAAATTCCAATCCATATTTTTAGTTTCGTGAGTGAGTTCTAAGGCTGTTTAGGTTTTCTGGTTTTTTTTGCGTGTTTTGAGAACGTATTTTTCTAGAAATGTGTTCATTTCAGTGAATCATTCCCATGTACTGTTTTTAAGTTGATGTAACATTCTTCTACCATCTTTTTAGTATCTGTTGAATCACTAATTAAATATCTCTTTCATTCCTCACATTGTGTATTTTCCTTCTCTCTCTCTCTTCTTATTTTTGCCAGAGATGTGTTCTTTATTAGTTTCATCATAGAACCAACTTTTAGCTGTATTGATGCTCTGTCTTGTATCTTTAATTTTTATTTAGTTATTTTATCCTTGTACTTCACTGTTTACTTCCATTTGCCTTGTTGCATTGATCCCATTTCTGCCCTGGCCTCAGGTTTGTGTCCTGTCACTAAAGCATACATTTTAAATTTACATTCTAGGTCACCAGGAATTAGTAGATACTACAAGGCAAAAGTCAATTCCAAATCTCTTTAACTCTTTGAGTTTTTTGTCATTGGTTCCTAGGGACCCCTTTATGACTACAGAAGCTCGTCTAGGCATTGCAAAATGGCATCTTTTATATTTTGCCTACTGTTTTGGGGTGTGCTTCCTGGAAGAAGTTTCTCAGAAATGACCCTGTCTGGTGACCCTCAGATACTCTCCATGACTCTTAGTATCTAGAAACTATGTCAAAATTCCATAATTTTTAAGGGTTCTCACCTCAACTTGCCTTTTCTGGCTGTCGTTCCTGTCAGATGATGCCCTTTTCTATATAGAAACTTCCTTTTATTATTATTATTATTATTATTATTTTTGAGATGGAGTTTCACTCTCGTTGCCCAGGCTGGAGTGCCATGGCACGATCTCGACTCACCACAACCTCTACCTCCCAGGTTCAAGTGATTCTCCTGCCTCAGCCTCGCAAGTAACTGGAATTACAGGCATGCGCCACCACACCTGGCTAATTTTGTATTTTTAGTAGAGACAGGGTTTCTCCATGTTGGTCAGGTTGGTCTCGAACTCCTGACCTCAGGTGATCCACCCTCTTGGCCCCACAAAGTGCTGGGGTTACAAGCGTGAGCCACCATGCCTGGCTGGAAACTTCCTTTTAATTCTAGACACAGATCATTGTTATTTATTGGTGATAACTTCCTAGGTGTCCAGTCCTTTGAATACATAAACATTCTGTTCTCTAACATTACCAACAGATCATACAGGTATTTATTTCTTACTTTCATATAGCACTATTCAGTGTTTGCTGAAGGAAAGAATTTATGCCCACTTTTCCTGTTGGGGTTTGGGTTCCTTGAGGAGAGGAACTGTGCCTGACATAGAGTAGCCATTCCACAGTCATTGCTTGTGGAATGAATGTGTATAATTTTTAGTTTTTCTCTTTACTTCACATGTATTTTTTCCTGAATCCACCTTCGATGATCTGGTTATACAAGTAATTACCCATAAAGTAATAAGACCCTATATGGTCACTAGAATTTTTATTTTCTATCGATTTAAGCACCTGTGGCCCCACTCTTAAATGGTATTAACCAAATTACACCAGGCATTTTGGTTGTACCTTTGGGTTCCGGAGTCTAATTGCTTGTAATGAAACACTGGAGTCATAATTTGATGGTCTGTAGGTTTCTCAGCTGTTTCTCTCTATGAGAAAATATATAATGTGATATTTTGCACGTGACTGTCTATATTTTATATGCAACACATTAGTGTTGTGTAAATTTTCTGAACAACTTCTATTATCTTTGAAACCACAGAAGCAACAAACAGTTATAATTATAGTCTGAAGAAGTGATAGTGTTTCAAATATGCCTACAGTCGTGGTATTACAATGAGAATGTTCTGTTTGCCTGCAGCTTTCACTGTGCTCAGTGACATCAAAATTATACTAAATTTTAACAGAAACTTCTGTCCTTAAACAGAAACAGCTTGTTTGAAAAGCTAAGAGTTTTCTTTCTTCTGAATTCTTTGATTCTTTACTGAATAAAAGTGGTAGAAACGGTAAATATCGTGGCATAACTACATTCTTTGTTACTTCCCGGCTGGTTTTACTATCATCGAGTAATAGGTATTCTACTTTGCTGCACATGGGGAATGAATACACTTTATTTAAAACTTCTTTCTGTGCATCTGCTACTTGTCAACTCATGATCTTCTGATCCTTGAAGATTTGACAACCCTGTGATTTGCTGTAATGGAATTACTGAAAAGTTATCAACAAAGACGTTGCAATGTAAGAATGCAAAGTAAGTCCTTAGATGTTTAGAGGGAAATAAACTTCAAAAGGGGTAGTGGCCACAAAGAAATACCTGAATCATACAATTTTTGGTGTGGTTCTGCATGTCTTTAATTTGACAACTGGGAGAGAGGATGTTTATGTTGCCTTCTCTTTCCCTCGGCTGTGACTTATTTTTTCTATAGCTTATTTATTAACATCTCATATGGTACTGAATACACCTCAGACAGGGAAAGTCGGGTCAAAGAGCATGTTACTTAGAATCAGAAAAGATGGATTCTAGTTCTACCTTGTCTTGTCATTTTTGCCATTGACTGTGGCAGAAACATTGGATCAGTCTTTCAATTTTTCTTGGCTTTTATTTCTTTGTCTGTAAAATGTAAGTGGGTGGTAGGTTAGATAAGGGATCCTCCAAGTCTGATCCCTAGATAAGTAACATTAATGTGTTCTGTGAATGTGTTAAGAAGCAAATTCTTGGGCCTCACCCCAACTCTGGAAGTGGAACTCAGCAATCTGTATTTTCATAAACTCTCTAGGTGAATCTAATACACATTAGCAAACTTTAGAAAACTTCTAACTGGAAACTCAATGAGTGTCTATGAATGTTAGAGTAATCTAGTCCTACATGGATGTTAAGTGGGCATATTCCTCTGCTTGTAATTAAATTTAAAATTTGGATTCCAAACACAGATTTAGAAGCATATGTAAGAAAAAAAAGAAAAAGAATACCAAAAGTGTTGTCCAAAAAAAGTAATTACTCTAAAAATGTTTTTGAATATAAGCATTTGCAGAATTTGCCTCCATTTGACACTGCAAAATGAACTTGATATTTCTGTCATATATGTATCTTGATGAGAATTTCCACTGAATGATCATCACTGCTTAATGCCTGTGATTTCAGAGACATGATTTAAAATTATTCAGATTTATTATAATTTAGTTCTTATATTTATGAAGTAGAACAGTTAATAATCTGTTCTACATAAGTGCACATATGGCTAAAATTTTTGTTATTGAGTATTTGGGCCTTTGGTCTCCTATATAAGAAAAACGTCCTTGTGTTTAACCACTTCTGTGCTTTGTTAACATATGCTTTACCTAACAGCCTGTCTGGCTCCATGTTTTATTAGTGTAGAAGAGTTTGTGGTAGTGATTTTGCTTTTTGAGGATTGGTATTATTACATTAGCCATAGCTTTATGCTTTCCAAGGTCTCTAAAGGAGGGAGTTGGAGAAACTTTTATTCATAGTATAAGTAAGTTAATACACATAAATATATGACAGAGAATGCAGTCAGTTTTTAAATAAAACGTAGCATTATAGTACATGTAGAAAGTAAGTTAGGTGTGGTGGTGCTTGCTTACAGTCCCAGCTACTTGGGAGGCTGAGGTGGGAAGATCTCTTGAATCCACGGGTTTGAGACCAGCTTGGGCAACAAAATGAGACCTCATCTCTAAAAAACTAAAATGAGAACTGAAAAAGGGGAGGCAGATAATTTTTCTTTTTCTTTTGCATTGATGAACAAGATAAAAATCTAAGGATCTATTCTCAATAAATCTTTGCTTTTTATAAGAGAATCCAAAGTTAATCTAAAGGCTGAAAGAAATGAGTATATGTCACATTTTGATGTATATTTTCACAACTAATTTCCAGAAGTCTGTGAAAAATTAGCTAAAACATTAATTGGTTTTATTTTTTTCTTTGCAACTGGAAATAGCCCAAAAAGGCAGAATAAAGCAGTAAGAAATGTTTCTATTAAAAAATCAAGTGAAGTGCAAAAGACATTCTGAGAAGTCATTCTTCACCACATATTTATTGAACACCTACCACATACTAGTTTCTGTGTTTGAAACTGGGGATAGGCCAATGAATAAGATATGGCTTACCCATTGGAGATTAGGATCTAGTCAGACACACATTAAAAAGTAATTTCTACAAATTATGATAAATATCCAGTTCAATACGTGCTATGGAAAAGATATGTACACTGCAATAATAATGCATAATTCAGATAGAGCCTCGTAAGGGAAGACTTGATATAAGTTTCGACGGTAGTCATTTTGACTGCTATTTGGACAATGGAAGGTAGGAGGGGAAAAGAAATGTGAAGAATTGGTTAGAATCACCATTGTAGTGATTCAGTTACTGTTCTAGGCCTTTGGTATAGAAATCCTTGCACTTGTAGAACTTATGTTCTAATGAAAAGTTATACGTAAAGTACCAAGTACATTTTAAAAATTATATAACTGTCATCCTAGTTTTCTGACATTGCATAGCAAACCAGCTCAAAATTTAGTGGCTAAATATGTTAATTTATTATGTCTCCTGATATTAAGAGTTGGCTGGGCTCACTTGGAAATTCTTAGAATCTCTCATGTGGTTGCAGTAGCAGATACTGAAGTCATCTGAGTCACCCACCAATACGGCCTGATTTGCACATAGACCTGATATGTCAACACACCTCCATGTGGCACACATTCCTGCCAGCAGGGTAGCCTGAATGTCTTACACAGTGGCTCAGGGCTATAAAAGGCAGAAAATCAAAACTTTCAGTCCTCTTGAAGGACTCTTCAGTTGGAACTAGCATAGTATCATTTCTACTGTATTCAATTGGTCAAAGCAGTCACTGGCCAGTGTGGATTCAAATTGGTCCAAGAGTGAACTCTGCATCGTGATGGAGGGTGTCACACGCATTGGCAAGATGACCCAGATGTCCCCCAGATCTTTACCTTCTGTGAGTATGCCCTGTAGAGTTCCCTTCTACAGGTCTGACCTGTGCAACTAACACGAGGGGCCATGACTTCCCAGGTGAGGTCGTAAGAAGTATTGCAGCTTCTACCTTGTTCTCTCAGATCACTTTTTTGGGGAGAGTTGGCCTCCATGCTGAGTAGCCTTCTGAAGAATCCCATGTGGAGAGAAACTCAGGCCAACACCAACTTGACACCCCTGTAAGTGAGCCCCTGTGGAAGTGGTTTCTCCAGCCCTAATCAAGCCTTCAGATGACTACAGCCTCATGAGAGACCCCAGGCTTAAACCATCCAAGTGGTTCCCAAATCCTGCCCCACAGGAACTGTGAGATTTAAAAAATATTTACTATTGTTTGGAGCTGTTAAGTTTTGCAGTTGTTACATAGCAATAGATAAATAATACAGAGGCCATGCTGGAGGTAACCAGACAGCAGTGTCTATGTCTATTTCACGAATGCATCTCATGCCGTATAGTACCTGACTCACAGTTCAATAATATCATGAAAGAAAGAAAGCCACAATGTCATAGTCATTGAAAAGCCTTCCCATTGCACGGCCTCTTGGAATGGAGGAAGCACAAACATCCTGAGTGCCAGGAAGCGTGATGTGGTGGGGGTGGGATGCCGGGTGCAGAAGCAGCATGGTCTTCATACAAAGACCACTCCGACAGTGTAGATGGTCACCTTTTGACAATGTGACAAAACTATTGACAACCCTGATGCATATTGTAGAAGTGAGAAACCAAAAGCATCCTGAAGACTACAAAGATTATATCAAAGACTTCCCTATTTGTGCACATTGTTTTTTCTTCTTTCTTGGAAAGTGATTAAACTGGTCTGCAGGAAAACTGATTTGCTTTTCAAAGAAAGCCCTGGTCTGTGCTCAGTGACTTGTGTTCTGCTAGGATGGCTACCCATGGATTCAGGGCTGATTTATTCTTGTATCTTCTCAGTACATTTATTCTTTCTTCAAATCAAAGATATGCCTAATTTTTTTTTCTGAGTATTTTAAAGAAATACTAGTGGAAAATCAGAAAAGAGCACTCACATGAGAAACTCTTAGCAACTTCAAAAATAGTCATAAACTCAAATCGCTGTCCGGTGTTTTATAGTTCACAATATTTCCCTGTATCTTTGAAGTATTAAAAAAGATATCCAAGAGAATGAAACTTAACCATATTTTATTAATACAATTTTGGCATAATGTTTCTATAGATCAGTATTTTTCCAATATATTATTGTGGAATGGAAAATAACAAGAAAAGTTACAGAGCTGAAATGGTCTCTAGTTGGAACATTTTGGAAGAATGCTTTGTGATCAAAAGCAGAATTTTCAGTAAGCTATGTGTCTTAAGTTCATGTGTAGTGCTTTTAAATGAGCTAATTTAGAAAGAAAGAGAAGCATGGCTTGAGGAAGAAAAGACAGCATTAGTGAGAGTACTCCAAGAGGACAAATAACATATGAGGTGTCGGGAAAGAGGGACAGACAGAATGAGACACATTCAAAGGTCAGCAAGTCGATTTCTTTGACTGGAGCAGAGTGTGTGCTGAACAATCACCACTTGCCCACACGCCTTCTCATGCCACAGCTTGTCCTGTCAGCTTCACTCCCCACAATGAGAATCCATGGATTCTTTTACATATTTCCCCTGCTTCTTGGAATGAGGCAATAGAAGCCTTCCAACCGCCCTTAAAATGTGCTGCTTCCATTCCCTACGTAAAATCTCTAGGATTGATGTTGGGATTGGAAAAGATATGTGCAAACTGTGCTGGGGAAAGCTCCTAACAGAGTGGGCTGAGGGAAAATTCTCTGGTCATGGTAAGGCATACCTGGACACAATAGTGGTTTGTCAGTGTGGGCAGAGCCAATCAGAGGAAGGTAGATTTGGCTCCAGGAGGAAGTCACACAGATGGCCCATGTGTTCTACACAAAGTTTCTGTATTTTCCAATCAGAGGACTACCTTTCAGTGTTTGAAGAATGGAAGCCATAGTGAATGGCAGATTGTCCTTGTTATATGTGTATTTGCTTCAGTATCTTCCAGTAAGGAGAACTGAGCAACAGAATTAAATAGGCATTCTTTTTAAAATTGTAAAATAATGTATCCTCTTTGAAGAAAATTTGGAAAAACAGAAAAGTAAGGAGAAGAAAAAATAATACTAAGGAAAAAAAACCCCAGTGCCCAGCAAACCACACTATTTATTTGACGTATTTTCTTCTTCCAGCCCCAACTCCCTTATTTTCTGTGTGTAAGCTTTACATGCAACATACACACACACACCACAAAGCACAAATACTCCAAGTGATTTTGAATTTTTCTTTTTGTCCCCTAACATTATATTATTTATTATTTTTTTTAAACACTACAAAAAATGGCTATGCTATCTCTCATTGTATGTGAAAATGTAGTCCTTGGTTGTTTAACCATTTCTCTCATTTGGATATTTAGAATGGTCTGATATTCACTGCTATTAATGTGATTAACTTCTCCATGTTTTTTCTGAATTTAGAATTTTCTTAAGGGATACATTTCTAGACATTTGATTATTTCATCAAAGGATAGGAACAGTATGAGTATATAAGCATCGACTTGATTATTTGATGAGGTATATTACCTCTTTACAATTCATATATTCTAATCAATATCTAAAATCATATAAAAGAGATGGTCTGTTGAGACTCTGGCTTAGGCTGGGTGTGGTGGCTCATGTCTATAATCTCAGTACTTTGGGAGGCCAAAGTAGGTGGATTACTTGAGCCCAGGAGTTTGAGCCAGGAGGCAACATGATGAAACTCCATCTCTACAAAAACTACAAAAATTAACTGGATGTGGCGGTGCATGCCTATAGTCCCAGCTACTGAGAAGGTTGAGGCTAGAGGATGGATTGAGCCTAGAAGTCAAAGCTGCAGTGAACTGTGATTGTGCCACTGCACTCCAGTCTGGGTGACAGAATGAGAGCCTGTCTCAAAACAAAAAGCCTTGGACTTCTCTCCAGACTTCGGAACTTGGTGTCACCACCTTGACAGATCTGCATCCTGAAAGCCCTTGCAAGTATTGTTGGTTGCAACCATTGGATTATGGGCAAATAGACATAGTTTTTTTCCTGAGTGATTTCCCACTCAAGAGGTGGGGGGGGGGAGGATAAAACAACCTTAAAAACAATATCCAAGATGATCAATCAATATTCTTTGCCAATAGCTTGAAAATGTGAGGCAATACAATAATATGACACAGAATCCACTATTTTATTTTCTGTTCCTAAAAGATATACTTTTTGGAATATGCCCTTATAAAGCTTATAATGACTTCCATATAGAATATTTGGATCCAATATGAAGAACTTTATGACAAAGAAATTTGATCATAGTAATATTGTTTATCTACTTTTCTCCTTTAGAAGTTCACTTTTTGTAAATAAAATATGTTAGTATTTTTATTCATTTTACTGTTTAAGACTGTTTGCTTTTCACTAACCTTTTATTACCATACAAATATTTTCCTATGTTGTTATGAGTGAATCCTCCTATTAGCTTCAATTCTGTAGTGTCATAATCACACAAAAGGCTGAAGTACTGATTATGCCTCAGATAATGTAGTTGTTAATGATCAACTTAATGTTAAAAGCCATTACTGCTCATTGACATAATTCTGAGAACATTATACTGTAGAAGTGCACCTTTTGTGTGGAAACAGAATGACAAAATTGAAATGTTAAAAGTTGAGTGTCTGAATAATAGACTGTGAAATCATTTAGACAAGACCATTGTTGCCTCTATTGTTCAAAGACTAGAGAGTGACAGGATGAGACAAAAAAGAAGAAACACCACAACAGCTTCACTTGCAGGTTTGAAGGGAGATGGAAAAGAAAGAGAATCCCTGTTTGTGTCTGTCTTCCTGCAGGGTCTTCTCCTAACAACAGAGCACCCTCCTCTGGCCACTTGCCAAAAGGGGATGTCTGCCTCGGTTTTGATTGGCAGGAGTAGAGCCAGGCAGGGGGTTGCTATAAGTGGCTGTAAGATTTTCCCAATACAATGTTGTCTGAGAGTGACGTTTACCAGTCACCCATGGCTTCCTCCATGTACCATACTCAAGGGCTTTAGGGCGTGACATTTGAAAGCTGGAAACAGATTTTGGGAAGGCGGAAGTGTACAGTCACCTTCCCAAACTAGCTGTTAGCTCACGTTAGTACTTTGCCACTGGGGTCTGTCTTCTTTAATATTGTTGGTCAATTTCGATCTGGAGGATGGAGGCAAGCCAATAGAGAGTGGAGAGACAGAAGATGGTGGATATGTGATAGGGTGGGGAAGGGGCATATAGGAGCCTCCATGCTTGTTTAGTGGAGCCCATGGTATCTAAAACAGAGGTATAGTCCATTGCTGGTTCGTTAAGCACCCTCCATGGTCAAAGACCTAATTCATTACCTTGACTGACTTTTAACAGTGTTCATATTTGGTTATAACAGCAACAAGTGAACAACCAGAGATGAACTACATCCAGTTCTTCACTATTACTAGAACTATCCAAACCTCATCACCTGTTTACAGTGAGTGAGTGACAGTTATCTTCATACAACAATAATCATGTTTCTGTAAACGTTCTATTTTCCAGGCATGGTTCTAAAGGCTTCCTATGTTCTAACAGAGGAGGTTTTGCTAAAAGAAGATTTTGCTAAAATGTATACTGGCATCAGATTGTAAGAATAATTGTATACTTACAAGGGATGAAAACATGTTCATAATGTACTCTAGTTTTACAGAAAAGATGGAATTATGCTTGAAAGAATTGTTTAAGAATGTAGAAATATTTGTTACATGCTTTAGAAAGGTTTCTATGAGACTGAATTATGTGCCTGAGCAACATAAGTGGGACCCCGTCTCTACAAAAAATAAAAAAATTAGCTGGGCATGGTGGCACATGTCTGTAGTCTCAGCTTCTTGGGAGGCTGAGGTGGGAGGATTGCTTCAGCCCAGGTGTTTGAGGTTGCAGTAAGCTATATTGGCTCCACTGCACTTCAGCCTGGGCAACAGAGTGAGACCCTGTTTCTAATAAATAAATAAACTAAATATAATACATTTGAATTATATGTAAAAATTTTTAATGACATTGAATTTTTCAAAGGGAAATTATTTTTTAAAATAGTTGTAGATCTACAGAAATATTGCAAAGAGAGTACAAACAGTTACCATTTACCCCATACCCAGTTTCACCTATTATTAACATCTTACACTACTATGGTACTTTTGCTATAATTAATGAAACAATATTAATACATTATTAAAGTCCCTAGCTTATTCAGATTTCCCCAGTTTTTTTCCTACTGTCTTTTTTCTGTGGATCTTATTAAAATATCATGATATTTAGTTGTCATTGTCTCTTTAGGTTCCTCTTGGCTGTTACAGTTTCTCAGACTTTCCTCATTTTTGACAACCCTGACAGTTTAAAGGAGGACTGGTTAAGTATTTTGTAGAATGTGCTTCGATGGAGATTCATTTGATGCTTTTTTTATGAATAGACTGATTTTATCAGGATGACTTTTAATATTACTGAAAAGACTTTCAGACTTCTGGCATATTAGTTTGTGGGGGAACAGCTTATCATCTGTAATTAACGAAGACAAAAATCATTTATTTAGGGCACAGGAGTGCGGAAGACTGGACTGGTATACGGATATTTCTCAATGAATTGGCAGGTATATAAGACAAAAATTTCAGAATTTGTTCCGATAATATTAATTCCTTTCCTTACTCAACAGACATTCACAGAACACCCACTGTTTGCCAGTCACTGCTCTGAGCACAAGGAATACACATCTGGACTAGTGACAGAAAGATTATCTTCTCAAACTGCCAGGCAAGAAGTGTTTTCCATTAAAGCTTGAGAAAGAAGAGAATCTGACAACTTGTTTCCAAAACGTTTCATAGTGTCTATATTGTTACTCTCTTCAATTGAAACCTACTTCTTAGTTTTTCTCCCAGTAGAGATGGGGGTTAATAACAAATATTTATTAATACCATTCTATATCCCAAAGCTAAGTTTTTTTAATAAAAAATAAGGTTGGTTTTAAAATTCTTACTCACCTGCACCTTTTTTGTGTTCCTGCCCAATTACTCCTTTCAAAACATTTATGCAAGTTTACCTGCATTAGACCTTCTACTCCTTTTTAAGACTTCTTATTTTGAAATAATTTTAAGTGTACAGAAAAATTGCAAAACTAAAAGTAAAATAATTCACTTTCTATTCAGTTTCCTCTAATATTAACAATGTAACATAAAGTACAATGATTAAATGAGGAAATTCACATTAATACTTTTTTCTGAACTATAGTTTATATTTGCATATCACCAGGTTTTCAACAAATTTCTTTTTCTGTTTCCTGATCTGGTCCAAGATCCTATGCTATGTTTAACTGCTGTGTCATCTTAGTTTCTTTCAGTCTCTGACAGTTCTTCAGTCTATGTGTTCTGTGATGCTGACATTTAGGAAAAAGTAACATTTCGATGAGCAGTTGTATTGTAGAATATTTCTCAATTTGAATTTTACTAATATTTTGCAATGATTAGATTGAGATTATGCATTTTGGTAAGAATACCACGGAAATAATGGTGTACCCTCAGTTATCACAGTGGGGGGTACTTAATGTTGCTATGACTCATTACTCATGGTGTTAACCTTAATCACTTGGTTAGAATAGTATTTTTCTCATTTTTTTTCCATAGTAAATTTACTGTTTTTTCCATGGTAATAAATACTACTGTGAGACTAGGCAAATACCTTGTTTTTCATATTTTTTAAGTGTCCCCTTATCATGTGAAAGACTTAGCTCAATATCATCTAAAAATTAGTCCTATAAATTAAGCAATTCCTTTAAAAGAGACTGATATTTGAGATTTTCTTTAACAGGTATTGGTATGTTGTTATTTACAGTTATAAAATAAGTTCATGAAAGAGATAACATTTTCTTTAATCAAATTGTGTGGGGAAAAAACAGATTGACAACAAAAACAAGAGCTCTCATAAATTATACTTAGGATAAATGATTAAAAAAAAATCACCTAAAGCCAGAGTACAATGAAGGCATTCTGTAGTTGGCCATGTACCTAAACACATGCAGATACACATGTATGTTAATTCTGGTAAATTTATATTTACCAACATTTAACTCCTTAGTTTTTCAGAAGTAGACTCTTAGCTTTCTTAGCATATCCTATTCTGCCTCAAGAATTCTATTCTAATACTATGGAGAAGAGTTACTTTAAAATCAGGCCCATTTACTACTAATGAATTAGGATACATTAGCAGTAACTGCACTGGATCCTAATTAGAAAAGGACAAACTGCTTTGGGGAAAAGTAGGTCTAAATCTTTCTTTTGCTATGCAATTGTGTTATTTTCAAAGTTAATATTTTTCTAATGGCCTTCCGTTTGAATTCTCCATCTCTTTTTATTTAATACTCTGGATATCTGCTCCTACTGTATCCTCTGTGGCATCGTCCTTTCTAACAGAGTTAACTTGGGTAAGTTGTCGCCATATGTCACCCCTCTTCCCCAAAGACTTCTAGACTCTTAGTACCAAGTGTTTTCTTTATTGCTTATAATTAACTATTTTTGAATGTATTTTTTTGGTTTTTATTCACTTATTTATATAGTGATGTTACCCCTACATTATTTACTAATGTATTTATGTCTGTCATTATACTCAGATTACCCCCAAAGACACACATTGAGTTTATTCATTCACTTGCTTCAGTCTATGCTGATGTAAAACATAGGCTAGGCTAGGTGGAAAATGTGAAGATAAATGAGTCAGATTCCTGTTTTCCAAAACTTATTCCATCAGAGAACATTTTTTAGGAAACATCTTCTTTGAATCTGGGCTGGCTTTTAGATGAAATTTCAGATTTTTTGGGGGAGAGCTAGAATGTATCTTAGAGTATATGAAATTTCCATACAGGACAAATAAATTGTCTTGCATTCTAGTGGGAAATTAGCAGGTTCTATTGATTGCTACTATTATTCTTATTTTAGAGACAGAGTCTCACTTAATTGCCCAGGCTGGAGTGCAGCTATCTGAGCTTGCAGCTTGGAACTGGGCTTACGGGAGCCTCTCAGATAGCTGGGGATAGAGATGCGTGCCACGTCTAGCTTTTTTTTTTCATAGAAATGGGGTTTTGCTATGTTGTCTAGGCTGGTCTTGAACTCCTGGCCTCAAGCAATCCTCCTGCCTCCGCCTCCCAAAGTGCTGCCCTGGGCCACCACACTTGGCCTAATAATTATTCAATTTGCTAGAATCTAAAGGTGTGTGTGAGGGAGGAAAGAGGGAAGGAGGATGCAGAGAGAGATGTCAGAGGGAAAGAGGGTGCAAGAGAGAATGAGGGGCTGGGCAGAGCTGAAGTAGAGACTGGAAGAAAACCCAGGTTGTTCAATGGCAAATGGAATTTGAGAAGGTCAGGAAGAGTTCTGTGCAGGAGCATGAAGGAGGAGCAAATGAAATTCACTTGCTCCTTTTGATGAGGTGAAAAGAAATAGCCTCAGCTTATTTGTGTGCTTCTGAACCTTGGTTCACCCGCCACTAATTCAGAGGCTGTGGGAAATCCAGATGCTGTTGTTGTTCTCTTAGAGCTCCATTAGGACCTGATCCAGCCCCTGCTAACGTATCAGGAGGCTGCATTGGCAGCAAACGGATCCACTCCTAATGTACTTGAGGGGGAAAACTTAATGCCTTTGCCGTGCCATTTGAATGTTTTTGTTTGAAAGAGCATATAGATTATTTATAGTCCACCAAATAAACCTGAGGGTCTTTTAATAAGCTCATAGATTAGGTTGCTCAAAGGAGGTTTATGGAAATAATATCTGAATTCATCCATGACAATGACATCCCATGAGTTTATGGCTCTATCCCATGGGGGACAGAATTTCCCACCTTAAGCCAGGTTATCTGTGTGTCATTTCAACATTCAGAAGAAATGAAAGTGGGACTTTCGGCCACTATACCAGCTTCTCTCACAATGTTTTTTCTCAAAAACAAAAATACAGATGAAAGCAAGTGAAGGGAACTGATAAAAAAAAATGGGAAGAGCTGAGTGAACTGCCTTTTAAGGCATGTAAGTTTAAGCTTCTTGATTAACCTGCTTTAGGGAAGAATGTGAGTTTGATACCTCATAGTCATTTTTGAAAGGCACCACATCTTTTCTGGTCAAATATTAGGGGTTTAGGGAGTTTAGCTTGGGTCTGATCCAAGAAACAGCAACAAGGACATAAAAATCCATGTCATCATAGCCAGAAGCTTTGATTTCAGCTCCATTTATTTATTCTCTGGTGCACTGGAAGAGCTCACAGTTGTCTGAGAGTGTGGGATTATTGTTCACACCACTCACGTCACCTCTGCAGTTCACCCCGCACTCCCACGGGGACCATTTCACCATCTCTTTCAGAATTATGGTTGTTTCCCTTTTCTTAAAATTAAACCACTTCTTTACAGTGAGTTGCTTGAAACCCAAAATTTGAGGAAGTTCCCCAATATTTTGCCCATTTTACCTTTATATTTCCCCCTGTCAGAACTTTGACCCCAAATTCCCCTCACCCTTGTTAGAGGTCTTCTTTGCTCCAGCTGTCTCTTCAAATCTCACATCTCGCTTGAAATTTCATTTAAAATCTCTAGCCTCTCCCTACTCATTTCTCCCTTGGCTGCCATTTATTTAACTTTATAGTGACATGTTCTAACTCCATAAAGTCTTCTGAGGTAACAATCTTTATGAAACACACATGATTCTATTGTATTATTTTTTTTCCAATGGAGAGCACAGCCAGAAAAGAACAATGCAGAATTGTTTTATTTCAAACAGGAGAAATTAATAACAAAAACATAGACATCTTAGAGTGAGAAGGAATTTTTAAAAATTGTCTTGTCAAAGATCCTTGTTTGATAATGAGGAAACTGAGTACCAGAGAGTTGGAGTCATTTTTCCAAAGTGACATGCGTGATGGAGCTGAGGCTGGAGTTGGGTTTTTTCACTTTCCAGTTTTCTTTCCATTCCACCATACTGCTTTTCCTAGATGTTTGCTTTGAACCAGGAGTGATGAGACATAGCATTTCACTTGGAATGGTTTCTGGAATGATTTCATTCATTCAATAGCTATTAATGGGACCCACTGTGGGCAGTGGTTTGGCACCAGGGATGCACATTAAATAGTCCCATGTCCCTCTCTCATGGAGCTTATATTAAAGTGAAGGAGATCAATGACAAATAAACAAGGGAATCTGGAATACCAGGTAGTGGTATGTGCTGTGAGGGCAAATGAAGAGTTAGAAGAGAATCGAGAGTGAGCAGTTGGGTGTATATTAGAGTTCTCCAGACAGAACCAAATATATATATACACACACACACACACAAATATATATATAACATATATATATATGTATATATATATATAGTTATATAGTTATACACACACACACACAGACATAATATATATATATATATATGTATATATGTATGAGAGGAATAGGCTCATTTGACTGTGGTGCCTGAGAAGTTCCACCCCAGGCCGTCTGCAATCTGGAGACCCTGGGATGCCCATACTGTGGTTTAGTCCAAGCCCGAAAGCCTCAGAACCAGAGGAGTCAATAGTGTAAGTCCTGGAGTCCAAAGGCTAGAGAGCCTGGAGTTCTGCTGTTCAAGGGCAAAAGAAGAATGTCTCAGCTCCAGCAGAGAGAAAGGAAATTGCCTTTCTTTGCCTTTTTTTTTTACCTCATCTGGGCTCTTAGCCTATTGGATGGTGCCCAGTCCTATTGAGACGGTCTTCCCCACTCAGTCCTTTGACTCATACAGCAATTTCCTCTGGAAACATCTTCACAGACACACCCAGAAATAATGCTTGACCAGTTATTTAGGTCAAGCTGATGCCTAAAGTTAAGCATCACGGATATGTGGGTTTGGAGTAGAATGGCCAGGATGGACCTCTTTGAGGAGGGTAACATTTGAGTCGAGGTCTGAATGAACTAAAGGAGTAACCCATCTGACCATCTAGGAACGAACATTCCAGGAAAAGTGAACAGCAAGTGCAAAAACCCTCTAGTGGGTAGGAATACAAATGAGTTTCATTTTGAGAATATAGGCATAGCTTTCAAATTAGGCTGTGAGGTTTTTTTTTTTTTTTTTTTTTTACCATGTATCAGCTAAAATCAAGAACACTTGAATTCTAACGGACAACACTTTTAGGACTGGTTTGTGCCAGATTCACTAATTTTATCATTCACTTGTTCTTTGGCTTTAATCATAAAAATCTAGGAAATGGGGCATATCCTTCTTGCTACAAAGACAAAGTAGGGAGAATAATTTTTGAATGTGGAAACTTCATAACAAAACAGAACCATCCTAAAAATCTAGGTTTAGCTTTTAGTTAAGTGGTTCTGTCAAAGATTTAGTTTATATAGGGAATGCCACAGAAGATCTTTAGGAAGCCGGCAAACGGTCGCACAGAAAGAGACTCAGGACTGAAGCAGTCAGAGGAACCCTGGTCATGAGCTGCTGCTGTTTTCGTCAACCTATGCCCTGGGATCTTTGATCCCATAATAAGGAGAAGGCTAGCCCATTTTGACCTTTATAGCCTGTTGCAAAGTCATTGCTGAGCTATTATTTGAGTAGCTTGAGGTAGAATAATGTTCAACTCAGCTTCCTGGAGCTGCATTTGAAATGCAATTAATTGACTGCTGTTAGTTGTCAATTAACATTTATTATCAATTAGTTCATCAAATTGATTAGCTGGCAGGACCTTAAAGTCTAAATGCACTCCTTTCCATTATAAATATGTCTATAAGAGTAAAAGCTACTCGCTAATTGATGTCAAACTGGAATTGCTTATGTCGTGCTTGAGTCTTGTCCATATTGCGTTTTAAAATCTATATCAAGCACACTTGGATAATACATGTAAGGTTCACACTTTTAAAATGTGCCACGTATGTAATTGTTTTTTGGGAGGGGATACTCAGCAAATATGTCAGGTTGAAACTATACTGATGTCAGAAGTAATAGGACTTGTAGTTTTACATTCATATGTCTAGAATGATTTTACTTTGGAAAAAAACATTCTGTCTCAGTGTCGCTGAAATTTTTGTACACATTTGAGGCTTGCATATGTCAATTTTAACATTTTGTAAGTTAACTAATATAAGGATGTAAGCTTTCAGTAACTAGAAGAAGATAAAATAGGTATATATACTTTGCAATGACTCTTATCTGAAAGACAAGTATGTATATTTTTCATATATTTTTGATATTTATCACCTCCCCTGCCCCCAAAAAACTTTTCTGTAATATACCCAGCTTTCTAGGCTCTTGAGCACCCTATCCATTATCTAAAGACTAATTAATAGATTTTCAATTTCCTCCTCCATCCCTCCCTTTGGTTAAAACAACAGCAACAACAATAACAATAACAACAACAACAGACATACCACTATTTAAAAATATACATTTCTTTTTATGGCAAAAGGAAACTTACAGACAAATATTCAGCATTCAGCATATGATATTTTTCTTTATCTTTTGTACAAATTGGGAAGCATGGAATGAAACTGTAAAATCTACTCCCTGTGTATTTAACAAAACACAAGATACCTGCAAGGGATTATTCATTTTTATTGCCTTTGTGCAAAAAGATAATTCCTGCCTCCTCCCACCCCAAATTGTGACCTAAATATGGCTGAAAGACACAACATGTGACCTGCTTAGCGCTGCCTGCCATGGCCTCGAGCCACAGCAGGAACTCTATTAGAGGGAACAGCACAGATGCTACCAGATGGCCAACATATTGTCCAGAGATGACCCATGTATAATTGCAGAAAGTTCAATACATTCAGGTTTTGAATGTAATTGCATTGACCACCTTACCTACTGCTGCTGCATGCTTTAATTTATTTAAGGTGGAAATATAATTTAAGAGAGAGTGAGGGAACTCCTTACAATGTTACCTTTCTTTCTTTTGCCAAACACCAAATTGCCTAAAGGTGGGATTCCAGGTGTTCCGGGCTACCTGAACTATGAGCAATTTACGCCATATTTGCTTGGCCTTCTTTATTTGAGTAGAGAGCTTTGCTTTTTAATCAACTTAGCAACAGATAACATTTCCCAAATGCACATAATGCATTTTTGTGATTCTGGCTTTTTTGGCGGGGGAGATGATGGATTGATGGGATTGCTGCTTTAGGCTTCGCTGGGTTACTTGTACAAAAAGTTGACTGAATTTAATTACTTCACCTCCCCTATAGCAACTTCAGTTCTAACAATGTAAGATACCAGTGGTGGATCTATTCCCCCATAAATGTATATTTCCAGTAATATAATACTTTATTTTGAGGGGCATATTAGGTTGATTTTGCTGCATATACAAATATGTAGTCACTTAAAAACAAGAATATGTATGGATTTTAGTTACTAAGAATTTTGAACCCTTTCTCTCTGAAGAAGAATGGCAATTGTATGTTATATAAGGATAGAGAACTATTGTTTCAGTTTCCTTTTGCAGGCTGTTATTTCTTAAAATGTTGCTGCTAAGCAAATGTAATCACGATGGCATGCGTTATTAATTCAAAATAGCTTCTCAAATGGCTCAAGCTCTGGGATGGCAGCATGTCTGTTGCAATGTCATTTGTCATAATTCTTTGCTCTTGTATAGTGCCTGTTCTCCAAGCCACTCACATACTACATTTGCTTTGTGTCTATATTCAAGACAAAAGATAAATCCTCATTTTGTTTGAACTTTCCAATCTATTGCATCTTTTCATATTTACACTGTAGACCATCTACTGATAGGTCTGATTGGTTTCCCTGATAAGTCCTGGAAAAAGAATTCATGAAATTGTCAAGGAAAATTATATTCTTCTGCCATAATCTGATCTGAGAATAATTTTATGATGGAAGCCATTATACAATATATTCAATGATGTTTTTCTGACACTTGTCATCATTAATTATGCTTGACAAAGTCCCACTTCTTATTTAAATTGTGAATGCGAATTGTTTGTACCCAAAGAAGTACATGTTAAGTGCTTGAAATAACCTTGGATTTTTTTGGTTAAGAGTCTGTTTTCATGAAAACAGTTAAATGCTGTTAAACAAAAAAGAATAATTGTAAAATTAAAAAAATATCCTAAGTGATTGTTTTATGATTTGGACTTGCTGATAAGCATTTCAGGACATCACAAACCCGATTGGGTAGTGTCCCTTTAAAAGCAGACTGGCGGCTGCTGTCAAAATGGAATGCACCCCCAAAACTTGCTGTTTATTCATATCCCAGTTAAAGCTGAAACAAACAACTGAAACTAATCACGCTTGAAGTTGGGTATCGCCTTTGTGAGCTTTATGAGCCTATTTTTCTGAAATTAGAAATTGCCTGAGTGAAATGTTTCTAGCTAAACTGCTTTCTACTGAAGTCATGATTTTTACAGTCAGATAAATGCCCCTTAAGCTCCATTTATGTAAGCATCAGTGACATCCAGTGGCTAGCAGGCTGATCACAAGTGCATCTCCCTGCAGTGTGAGGGGCCCATGGTACAGAGATAGAGATGGCACTGGAAGCCACTCTGCATTTGATAATGTTGTTTCTACTCAAGAAAGTTGGTTTCACCAAATGTGGCCCTCTGTTTAGGATGACTAAACATTCCACTCTGAACTTTGAAATAGCATTGATAGAAATGAGACTTGAAAATTGGAAATAAAATTGCATGTAAGGGCGACATAGGAAAACGCCATTGCTTGGAAAACATAATTAGCATCTACGCTAAACCCAAAGCTTGAAACTCTGCAGGTGTTATTTAGAAATGGCTACTGGGGAGCTTACACAGCTTTCAGTTACACAAAGAGGACTTGTAAATTCTAGTAAGATTGGTTCATTATGCAGAGCTGGATGATGTTGCAGCTAATGTTTCAAACACATATGCTTCATAAAATGGTCCGCCTTAATTTGAAAAAGGTATTACTTGCAATTATGTCAGCTACATATATTTATTTGCAGACAGTCAATTCATATTGATCATAACCTGACCTCACAATGACCTTGAGGAAAGGTAGTCTGTGACGGGTATAGATATTGGGATCAATACCAGAGTGCAATAGACTACACCTAGTTACTGATAAATGAAGAAAAAAGGTACACTATTTTCAGAAACGAAGATAATAATGCTCATTTAGTCAACCGTTTGTAAAGGTTTAATATTGATACATGTAGTTATAATGACATCCTCGGGCATTTTCACGTGGCGGAAAACAGTAGGGTAAGGAGTCACTGAACACATTAAGCAGAAACAATCATTACTTTCCGACTCCAACAAAGACATTCCACAATATTTGTGTCAATAATGCGGAGAACCAGGGCATTCTTTAAGCAGTACAGAGAGAGGCCATGGTTTCAACTGCACGAGGCTGTCTGCTTCAGTGTTCTTCTCGTGTGCCAGGTCTTGTGAAACGAAGCACCATATTACGTGGGAACAAAGCCTCCAGGACCACACATTGTACGTTAGTACTACCCTCTCTTGCACATTTGCAGCAGAATTAGCTTGCCTATCCACAGGTATAACCAACTGTAATCATGAGGAAGAGAGCATTTGGTCTCAGCACATCTGCTGCTCCATGTTGATGCATTCCCCCTCTGCTATGGAAAGTTAAAAGAAAGGATGTTAACAAAAATTTCCCCCAATTGTTCCTTTCTCTTTGCTGGGAATTCCACAGAGTGAGCACTTGGCAAGTTATGCAGAACCTAAGTAAATAGAATCCATTGGCAAAATGGTAACAGGTTGTGCAGCTTAATTGGAGGAGAGAAGTTGAGGAGCCAACCCGGTGTCTGCTGCACCCAGTTGGTAAATTGTGCCTGTGGTGAGAACAGAGTGATTTTGCAGTAAGCTCATTTTGGGTAACTAGTCAGTCTGCTACAGTGAGCCAAGAAATATGAGGATTTGGTTTCAGTGTGTTTTTCTTTTTTCCTTTTTTTTTTTTTGGTGTAAAATATATTTCTATATCTTAAGCTTTGTTTATCTTTTGCCAGTATAATTTTGAGAATTGGTGCCAGCACTCTGATATTGTCTTCCTAAGGGAGGGGAAATGCTGAGAGACATTTGTGGCTATTAAAACCTGCAAACAGAAGGAAAAGGCTCTGTTCGCGTAGATTCCACTTGAATGTTTTCTCTGAATGCTTAAGTTTCTTAGTTGATCCCTACAGTTAATCTCCTGGTCCCATGCCTCAAGCCACATGCTTTTTCACACGGTCTTCCTGTTTTGCAGGCTAGCTGGTCATTTGCTACCTGCTTTTGCTTCTTCTACTCTCACGAAGCTATTTATTAATAAACCTGTGTTTTCAATATGGCACTACATCAATAAACCTCCGAGTGCTTCCATTAGTCAGCATTCTGGGAAATCCTATGCTATATTGGAGAACTGTAAATCTCCATTATTGCTTCCCATAGCACAAATAAAGAATACCCTCTTACCTCCATGACATCCTCTGCTCATTTTCAAGGGTGAAGCATACTCTCCCACAGGCGCTGCAAGCTGCTGAACTTGTGTTTGTCAGCACGTGGAGTGTCGCTGACACTGAAGATACCCTGAAACACCTATAATCAAGGGACATGCTCATTTCAGGTATTAAGAACCAAATTACTTCAGTGACCTTCAGTCTTCCCTTTTCCTGAAGTCTTTAACCAATTGGTGGGACAGGCGAATTCTGGACTTCAGTTTTTTCTGTTCTGCAGCTGTGGGATCTGATTTCCAATGTGTTATTAACTGTCACAAAGAAAATATCAGTAATTAGAAAGATAAGAATAGACTTTTAGATACCTTTTTGGTATCAGATAGAAAGAGTAGAACAATCTTTGTTGTTTATACCAACTAAAAACTTCTGATATTTGCTACTTAAGACAAGGGTGATAATAGCATTTCCATACAACGGTAAAAAAAGCGTTTGGCCAGTGAATAGTGTGGTGGCTTCTCTCTATTTTTATGATTTCCCCAGAGAAAGCACAGTGGAAGTTAGGAGAGAGGAATGACAACTTGGAGGAGTTGTCTGAAACTGGTTTTGACTTGGAGTCTGGGTTTCCTTGAGGGATACTTTTAAAACTACAAGTGGTACGTATTTGACAAGAGGAAACTGATTTTTAATATTTCTAAAGGTGCTTTTAGTAAAGCAGGTTTAGGTATCCTAAGAAAAATTTCTTTGTAATGACCCAGAAATTCCTGACCACTCTTGAACTGGTCTTTTTATATCTGACATCACCAGCTCACTTCATGACAGGGTCCCTTATTTGGGGGATGCCACAAACAGCTCAACTGTGAATTTCTGAGCATCTTGCCTCACCCATATCTGCGGACCTGGCTTTGTGCTCTGATCAGGGGCCTTCCTGCCTGCCTAGTTACTAAGTCATTAGAAGGCAAAGGCCTATCAATTTTTGCTGCCAACCTTCTACTTTGTATTCTAATTTCATTTTTGGTAAGAACAAGGAGCTATCAGTTGTTATCAGGGTACTGTGAATATCCTCGTACCCAGCTACTTTCTGTTGACTCCACCTGGGCTAACTCACCTTAGCTGGTCTCTGGCCTGCTCCTTTGGCTGATCTTCCACTGTCCTTGGTCAATTTTTTTCCCCCAGATTCCATGTCAGTTATATATTCTTTTCTGCCTCCTCTCAGTGACTCCCATGGTCCCTGGAATTCTGGAGACTCCCATACTGGCATTAGGCAGTCTCAGGTTCCAGAGTGTCCCTTAGAACCCACCTCTCCATGAAAGCTTCAATATTTTATTCAGTCAGAGCAATTCTATATGTCAGATTGTCTAACAACAAATCCCTGGTGAATGTGAGTTATTCTATTGCAACTAAATAACATTTGCATTATAATAGGCATGGTGAGAAGCTGCAAAGATTTTCTCAATACTGGGGGATCAAGGGAGGACATTTAGACACTGGTGTTTATTTTGTAGCATCCTTTGAAAAATACCCTAATCCAGATACGTGTAGGATCAGCTAATGCCCCCGTGTAAAGCCCAATGGCAGCAGCAGCAGAAGAGAGCAGAGTGGATTTTAGCTAAAGACCACAGACAGGCATTCCAGACATGTGCCATTTGATTTAGACCATGATTCTTCTTGCTGGATTCCCACTAATGCCTACGTTCAACATTCTCAACTTGCTGGAAGTGTGTCCTGAATTGTACCTTCTGGTAACTCAACATCATTATAAGTAAATGGAATTCCTTTGCTGGAGGCCTTTCTCTCTGACAGGGACAAATCATTCTTGGTGAGAGACAGAAGATGTTGAGGAAGGTGAGCTCTCAATTATGCAGCTCATCCCAGCTATGCCAAGCAAGTGGAAACACCCATTACACAAGATCATTTTCCAGGACTCAAGGCTTTTGTTTTTTCCATAACCCTGAATCCTGGGACTGGAATCCCAGATGTTTTGACATGAAAAAATATATTTTTTTAAATGAGGAAATTTTCCATTTATCATTAAATGAAATTGCCCTCCAAAGAAAAATGCCTTTGGTAGGCTTTCTGCTAGGATCCACCTGCTAGAAAAAAAAAAATACCTTAGATACATTATAAGAATTGCAAAATTGCAAAAGCAATAACACTTTACCATATTAATTAATTTTGAATTACAGCTGAAGTCTTATATAAGTGCATATGACATCTATGGTAATGCCAAATTAATTCTTTATGATCAGTGCTATTGCAATCAATACTAAATGAATTCATAATGATAAGATACTTAAAATAAAGAGTTACCACAAAAACAATAAAAAGACCATCATCATCCCAACTATAGCACACTAATAAAGTTTTAGCTCAATAAGCTGGTGCTATCCATGACAATCAATAGCAGATACTTAATTTATTTCTGTTTGTCCCTGTCTTGCTTTTCCTGTAAGGGCTGTGTAAAGCATATTCTTTGATTCTACTGCAAATTGTGTAGAGAGAATGAAATACGGTACTCTTATTATTCCATAATTTTGCTGTAGCATTTACTTTGCATATCACCTCTGCCAAAGAACTCATGGCAAATTATACACACCAGTCTAGTTCCAAATGGATTCCTTTTTGTCTCTATTTCCTCCTCATGAGAACAACGTAATCTTTTCTGAATCTTCTCTCCTCTTAATAGATGAAGATATTCGTAGTGTGTATGGGGTTAAAGACTAGAAGATGGCTACACTGGTCTTTTACATTTTTACCTTTTCATTTTAATAATGCCAAAAGACACCGTGTGAATGGAAACTAATGACGGTATTATATCTATCCTTGACTGTGCATTAAAGATTCAGTCAATCCTGAAGTTAAGAAGCAACAACTTCCTCCCTCCCTCCCTCCCTCCCTCTTTCCGTCCCTCCCTGTTTGAACATCTTCCATATATCAGCAATATTCTGGTCTGGGTCCTGGATATAAGAACAAAAAGAAATTAATCCTTACCCTCTAGCTTAGATAGAATCATGAAAAGAGTACTGGGCTTGGTCAGGTGTGGTGGCTCAAGCCAGTAATCTCAGCACTTAGGGAGACCAGGGCAGGAGGATCACTTGAGGCAAGGAGTTCAAGATTAGCCTGGGCAACATAGAGAGACCCTGCCTACATTAAAAATAAATTAAAAAAAAAGAGTACTGGGGTTGGCATCAAATTGAACCAAATCTTAGTTTTTCAAGTTTATTTGCTATTTGATTTTGGACACTGTGGCAGAGGCAAATTTCATTTCAGACCCTTTCTTCTTGGGAACATGGATAGCTATACTTCCCAAATCCCTTGAATTTAAATAGGGCTGTATGACTAGTCCTGGACAATGAATTGTGTGTAGAAATTATGTGAGTCACTTCTGGGCTAAGCCAGTGAAACCTTTCTATGCACTACTTGAGTCTTCTCTTGCCCAGTGCACAAGGAGGCCTCATGTTGGGGTGGTAGAGCCATAAGATAGAAACAGCCTGGATTGCTGAGTCCCTGTGTATTAGTCAGGGTTCTTTAGAGAAACACAACCAAGAGGATATAAAAGACGAAATAAAAGAAGAGATTTAACATGGGAATTGGCTCATATAATTCTGGAAGTCAAGAAGTTTTATGATCTGTTGTCTGCAAGGTGGAGAACCAGGAAAGCCAATGGTATAATTCCAACCCAAGACCTTGAAACCAGGGGAGCTGATAGCGTAAGTCCCAGTCCACAGCTGAAGTCTTGAGAACCAGGCTGGGGCTGCTGGTGTAAGTCCTGGAGTCCAAAAGCTGAGATAGAGGAGCTTCCATGTCTGACGTCAAGAGATGATGAATGTCCCAGCTCAAGAGGAGAGAGAGAGAGAGAGAGAGAGAGCTGATTCAAATGCTAATCTCATCCAGAAACACCCTCATAGACAAGAAGGTGTGTTAGAAATAATTTCTAGCAGCTATCTGAGTATCCTTTAATCCAGGCAAGTTGACACAAAATTAACCATCACACACTGCAAGGAAAACAGCTGCCATGGAAGGTACCTAACCTGTGGTGTACTTTGTGTGATAGAGAAACAAAATTTCTTTCTTTTGTAGTTGCTTGCTACTGTACCATGGGTCTAACCATTCCTATCTAAAATAGGTAAGTAACCTCTCTGAGTATCCGTTTCTTCATTGCAAAACAGAGATAATATATTTCTTACTTACATAATGAAGTTCCTGAGAAAGTCAGTGAAGATAACTAACATATCACACACAAACTGTGTAAGTCAGAGTTATGTAATGGCTGAGTTAAACTATTCTGGATACAAGAATTATAACTCACAATTTCATAAGATTCATTCAGCTCAGGTAGGTATCTATCTGTCTATCAAAACACTAGGAGATGTTTAACTAAAGATTTTAGAAAGATGAAATGATTTCTTGAGAGTGATTAAAGCTCATGCTCTATAATGAGAGTTGCACGTAAGTTGCATGTAAAAATATGAGTTGTTATGATGGACTCTTACATCAGTCTCCTGTTTCTCTTCCTCAGGGCTGGTGATACTGTCACACACTTCTCTCATCTGGAGCTTCATGGGTGAATTGTAAACGTCCCATAATCTTGATCAAGGTATCCAATTTATACTTAAAAGCTTTTGTTGTTAAGTTTGGACTCTGTCCAAAATAACCACTCACTCCATGCCCAGTTACTGCCTACCATTATTTTTTAAAAATACTTCTCATAATCTGAAGCTATCGTGTATTGAATGTGTACCATGAGTTTCCTGCTGCTAGAAGGTAAACTTAGTGAGATCAGAGACACAAATAACACCATCGCATCCCCATTGCCTAAAAGAGTGCCTGGCATACAGAAGACATTCAATAAATATCAGCTGAATAAATGAATGACCCAGCATAGTACATATTCAATAAATTTCAGTTGAATGAATGAATGAACTGGCATATAGTAGGCATTCTATAAATATCAGTTGAATGAATGACTAGCAGCAGGAAACAGATAAAACAAGGGGTGGTAAAGAGTGATTGAGCATGGAATGAGTGTTTTTTTCAGTAATAGATAATTTACAAATAACTTTTCTGACCAAGTACTGACATTTGATCAGAACTGGAATGATAAAAGCAGGACTATTTTATCTACTAGAAATTGTAAGCATAATGCCTATTACTAAGAATTTTTCAAGTGCCTGAGAAAGTGTTTCAGGCCTGGAAAAATATTACTGGCATTAATTTATGAAAAGAATACAGGAAAATTGAAATCAACAATATTTATTTAAATACATACAAAATGTCACTTGTAACTAATTAACTGCAACTCAACTGTTATTTTATATAAATTCTACTTAATGTGCAATGTGAGTATATTTTAATATGTTTGACCTGATGTGCTTAGAACCCACAAGAATCTTGTTAGATGGGAAAGAGCTAGTTGTGTGAGAATCTTGGGGAAGAATGTTACATGCAGAGAATGCCTTGAAATAGAAAAATGAATTCCATGTGACCGAGGAAGAAAGAAAGATGCAGCCAGAGAATAAGGAGTGAGTGAGGGAGAGTGGTAGAAAATAAGGTTGAAATCAGACAGTATCTGGATTCTGTAAGGTTTTACACGGGGTAAGGAAAATGGAGAGAGATACTTCTCAACACACCTTTATTTTTCTGGTTCAGGGGTGTGGGTATGAGTACGTGCGTGCACACTGCATTATATTTTTCAAATGTGTTTGCCTTTGAGGAATTGTTTAAGCCAGAGATAAAGGCTATTAGTTGTTTTTCTATATGCTCTGGCTATTCCTATACACAGATTATTGCCTCAATGCCTCCATTCATATTCTTAGACCCAAATATGTCACAGTATGTCTCTGTATTTGCCATTCATGGATGAAACAAGAGCATCTCATATGCTAACTAGCTTAATGATGGTAGATTCTCTAACTTCCCACTTAAATCCAGTTATATTTGGCTTGTTTTGGTTTATCTCACTCAACATGACTTCAGGCAGAGTTTCAAAGCCAAGGAGGAATGCATAAGAATTTGGAGAGCCATTGAAGGCAGGAGCCCATGGCCTCTCTTGCCTAATCATGGGACCAATGGTTCATTCCAGAGCTTATGCTCAGCCCAGTTGCTCCAAGGGCCATATTATTCATACTTGTTTAATGATACTGTCCAGTTACCACTGAATATGAAAAACATCTTAAAATAATTGCTTTATCAGGTATGGCTCAAAACCTTCTTTTATGTCAGTTGGTGGAGGAGGCAGAGAGCAGTTTAGTGCTTTGCCTTCCAAACCACAGAATATCTTTGCTGCTTTATTTTTCCCTTCAATTGTCATTGAAAATAACTAGTCATAATGCCTTTGTAAGCCTCGCCTGGCCTCAGCTATGCGTAAATCATGCTCCCAGACAGGGCCCCTTGGTTTAGAGGTCCCATTGTGGGAGTGATTTAGGTAGAGGCAGGATCATGAATAAAGAACACTCACCCCCTTCTTCAGAGGCAGTGGCGGGAGAGCCCTTCCCAAACATCTCTTTTCAGTACCAGTATTTGGCTAAGAGCTTTAATTTCATTAGACAAATGGGGGCTGGGTTTTTCCATGCATCTCAGCCTCCTTTTAATGTGTAAATTACATAGGATTTGCCACTCATTACAATGGTGATATGATTATTGGCCTCAAACAGACCACACTGCACAGGCCCCCGGTGATAGGCCAGCTCAGAAGTGGCATGTGTGGGAAGAATTGGACAGCACATGTCTGCTGATCACACGCCTTCAAAAGAATAGAATCCACAGACACAAGTCTCCCACTTGCTTTACTCAGAGTGCTTCACGGGAAGTCGATTTCTGGGTGGATGTGACATCCTGAAAGAGATATAGTTACAGGGTAAAAGCCAGAAGGAGTGGCACAGGAGAATGCTTTTAGGATTTGGAGGCAGAAGCCCTAGGCCTGGCTGTTTACTGAGGGAAGACATGTCACTCAACTCTTGTGAACCTCAGTTTCCCCCACTCAGAAAATGGGGATAATAATGCCTCCCCAATACCTGCAAGTTATTAAGAAACATTATTTGTTGACACTGTGCTGTGTATGACTGTGCTGGGCAATATCATTCCCATTGTCTCATTCATTCCTTAAAATAACTTTTAGAGGTAGCTATGGCTAAGCATACTAAGGAAAGTTAAAGAAGCCTGTGCAGCACCCCAGCCCCCAAGAAATGCTTCAGGGACAAAGAGTTTTATGGAAAAATGTATAGCTTAGAAGATTCTACACAGTATGTCCTGTCCTCCTCAGCCAGTTCTTAGAAAACCACAGTGAACATTAGCACATTAGCACATTAAAGGCTCTGAGAAGCTCCTTATTAAAACAACCTTTTTATTTATTTATTTTTTAATCCAGAATTTCCTTTGAGACCACCTTCCCTCCTCCCTGACCCCAACAAATGCATACACCCAGCTGCCTAGGAGCTAAGTCTCCTGCAGAGGCAACAGCCCCAGCACAATTACTGATTTAGAGATGGACAGACAGGAGAAAATCTGTGAGTCCCTATAAGGAGGCATTGTCAGCTTGGAAGTGGCTGGCAGAGAACTCTGTGAACACACAATTATGATGGGAGACCCATTCTGGTACAACTGTACCACTCTTTGAGCGTAGTATGGGAGGAGTTTATTGTCCCCCTGCCCAAATAAAATTCATTCTACAGGGATGGAATATGATATTGTTTCTACTTTTTCCCATTCATTCATTCATTTTGTATATTTTTTATAAACCCAAATATATCCCCCATCTGTGGTCTATATCATGCCAGAAATTTAGATGTTCAGCTACACAAGATGATTGTCTTGGTGGATGTACACCGAATCAAACTCTCAAGAGCTGCTGCTTTATTCATGGCTTCTAATACCACTGTCCTCATTTCCATCAGCATAAATTGACCATAATGCTAAGATTTTACACTTGTTTAATGCTTTGTATTGCAAAGCATACACATTTCTCATACATTTTCAGAGTCTATTCCTTAGAACACTAGGTCAGAAAAATGTAAATGTTTCTGAAAGAACAAGTATATGTGCCTATTTGTTGAGGTGGTAGAGAGGTAGTTTTATTAGAAATTCTGGGCTATTGAAATTTTTTTTTAAATATAGGACATCTTAGAACTTTTATTTATATCCAGTTCCCTTAGTATTTATTTAATGCACACTGTGATTCCCTAAAAGTATAAAGGAAGGGCTAAAGCATACTACATTTCCAAAGCTCTCTGTTTAGCCTTGGAGCTCTCAGTCCACAGAACATTTTTTTGGCAAATGTTACACTGGCTAATTGTTTTCCTCTAGTGTGTACAGCAAAGGCTACCTCTGAGAGTTATTAAAACAAAGAAATGGGGTGCGCTGTTGCTACTGCCTAGCACAGTGTGTGCTCCGTGGGGATCCAGCAAGTAGTGTTCTCTAACAACACGTAGGAAGCAGGCAGGCCTCAGCCTCTCTACCTATCTCCCTCCAAGGGTGACTTGCTTTCTAATCTGGCTGTGACCCAGGTTTGTTCCCTTAGTCCTCTCTGGAACTAGAGGCCAGCTTGCCTTCCACCCCCAACAGCTGGACCATTCTCTTTCCTCTTTCCTTAGGCCCTTCCAGCCAGTGGGATAGTCTTGGTCCTATTTCTACTACTTTGTCCATCATCCTTCTTAAGTGACAATTCAGGCACTGCTAGATGTTGAGAACCACTTTCTCCTAGAAGAGTGCTTATGTGTCTGACTCTCCAATCATAACTTTTAGATATTCATGCGGGCTTGATCTGTCTTTGCATTTACTGTCTCAGTGGAGTGTGTATAGAATGTCCCAGCTCCTACCTTGCCTGTCTTGGGTCACTCTGTGCTGCCAAATGGGAACTCCTGGTTTGTGACATGGCCAGAGCTCCTTGTACTTTGATTATCTTGGAAATGTTTCAGAACTATGTCTTATGTGTAAGTTTATACCTACTTTATGCAGAAGATGGCTAGAACTCTGGTCTCTAGACTACTAGGATGATTTTCTTTCCACTATGCTCCTATACTTGATACACAATTATTTCATTTCTGTCCTGCTTACTGGGAAGGAAAGATAACTCATACAGAAAAGTTTTGCCATAACTATTTTCTGGCCATTTTACACACACTAAGTGTATAACTAATTTTGGCCATTTTCATCAACTCTCTGTATTAGGGAGAATAAATCCTACAAAACTAGCTCTCTTAGTGACTCATTTCTGAAATCAAGGTTCCTTCAATAAAATGTAGGCTGAAGTTTTCTAGGGTAACCTCTGAATGCCAGATTCACTCCCAATAGGGAAGAACTTTTGAGAAAGAGCTTTCCTAAATAAAGAGACTTTATTGTCTCCAATGCCTCTAGCAATGAGCCCAGAGAAAATGTAAGGACCATTCCAGGCCAGTTATATGACACCTGGAACTAAGGGCTACATGCTGGAGACAGGGTTTGCCTGTAGGCTTGTCCATAGAGCAGGGTTTCTTATAGATGTACCTCACATCGATTGGCTTGACCATGCTCCTGCACAGAAATTGGGGCCAACTGTGATCTCTGAGGGCTCTGAGACCTGTCTGGGTGGACATGATATCATTGCTCACCAGCAAATGTCAAGGATAAATACCTGAATATTGGCTTGGTGTGCTGAGGCCAGTTAAAGAACTAGGATACTTGATGAGTAAACCTAGGGTTGGCCAAGCAGCGATAAAATCACTAGAGGTTGCTAAGCACCATTATCAGTATATCAGGCATCAGAGAAAGTGACCTGCTGAATCTTAAATAGCTCAACTTCCAAAATCTGAAGAAACAGGGTCTGTGAATAAAAGGATTAAGGGATTGGAGTTTGGGCAGTTCTTTATAAAACCTGGACAGATCTTCAAATTTCATTTCTGTATCAAAACACTGAACAAAGAATTATGTTTATTTTATGTTAAAAATAATTGTGCTCATAACAGGAGGGGCAGAGAAAGGATGTCCTTGCCCTATTCAAAACATGAATTTTTGATAATTTATTTTATCTTAAACTATTTGTGATTAAAGATATACATTTGAGAGATAGGTGAACTGTAATGAAAAGCCATGGAACAAAACACAGCTAAATGAATTCTCCAGAGAGTAAGCCTAGGACCATGGTGTTAGTTTGCACACAACTGTGCTAAGAGCAATAACTAGCAACTGAATTTTTCCTGTCTGATTTCTGGAAACTATACTGATTGTCAATTGTCAAACAAATGCTTTCTTCTTTGCCCTAAACTACCGATGCCATTTTATGAATTCTTCACCAAAAGCTTTGGGAAAAATTATAGTATATAATACAAAACATTTTTATTTCATTATCTTTGCTGAGATCAATGAGTTTAACTTTCAATCTTACTACATTTTGAACTGCTGCAGATGGTGTAGGTGGCAAATATTACACATTTGGTTGGAAAACATCATGGATATAAATACCCTTGTCTTTTTCCCTCAGATCAGTGGAGAGCTTTAAGAACAGGATAAATACCCATCTGCCTGGAAAATTGCCTGGAGGCAGGGTGATGGACTAGATGTCTTACTTAGATTCCTTCCAACCCTCTGACTCAGAGTCCTCTTCTGTTGCCAACAGAGTGAGTTCTGGTGGGATACGTCCAGGACTACAGCCCCTTCTGCATGTGTGCATAATGCCCCAAGATTTTTTGTTGAGTTTAGTGAAGAATAAGCTCCCATTTCCATGTCTATGGAAGTAGCCTGCTTCTGAAATGCTATTTGCAGACTTCATTTGAGGGTGTGGGTCTAATCAGAAATGATGAATGGATAAACACTAATGGGTTTTGTGGAGGGGTTGCTCTTTCAGGGGGCTAAGCATCTTGATGATTTGTGTATCTTCAAGAGTTGTGGCACAGAGGCCCAAGGCATTACCTAAGCTCACCTGCCAAGTGATGGCCTAGTGGGATCACCATGGACTTGGGCCAACAACTGGACACCATTGATGGCACTTACACCTGCACAGAGTCACTTTAAGTTTATAATGGAAGTGGATACCCCATTCATGGCTAAGAAGCCCTATTTACAGGCCTGGTGAGTAAAGAGACAGCCATATACTTTTGTTTATATATATATATTTTTTTTTGTTTGTTTGTTTCGTTTTTATTTAAGTTTTAAAGCAAGCCATATACTCTTTAGAAAAGTTTTAAGAAGGTAGAAATACATGAAGACTGAAACAAAAATAATTATAAATTCCCCAGCCCAGAAATATTCACTGCTAACAGTGTGGCATACAGCAGACACTTGAGACTTGTGAGTGGACATACTGAGCACATGAAAAATGTACACATTCAGTCATCCCACCATAGCCTACAAGTCATCTCTGAAAATAGAGTAAATTATAGTGGAAAATGTAAGTGCCCACTACAGAACACTAAAAATTCCTTTTAATTTTTTACTTGATGAGTAATTTTTTGCATTCTCTGGAATACAGGCAGAAAAAGTTTCATGAGTTAGTTTTTGTCACTTTCAGGGTAGAAAAAATGATGAACTCATTCATCAGGCTCCCAGATTCCCTAGAACCATCCCTCCATCGCTGTTCTGCTCCTGCCATAGTCTCTCCACTTCCATAATCAGCACTGGCTGGTTGGGTTCTATCCAAACTCATCACCCTCTTTTTTTCTTTTTAAGATTTTTTGAAAAAGATATCCTATTTTCTTTTAAGTAATTTAAATCAGTTTGTAGAGTGTTACTTGATTTGTAATAATAAAATCCTTCTGAGAAGTGGCTGCTGGTTGGCTGCCCAGTTACTCTATGTAAATTGATCATCCCTTCACACCAACACTGTACACTTAACATCTCAAATTCATACATCAGCAATGCAACTAATTTGTATGTTTTACGGACTTTGAGTTGCTCGTGATTAGAAAAGTTACATATGCGTATGTTAGAATTTTATTATTTTTGTATTTAGCCTTTTTCTCTCTAACTCTGCATGTGGGTATTTTATGTGTGTGTTTGTATGCCCATGTATGTGCAATGTGTATATAATTCCTGCATGTTGTATTCTTAAATATTCTCAGTGGAGCATTTTTCCAGTTTGTTATGAGTATCCGTTTATTGATTTGTTTGTTTGTTGTACATTGTTTGTATTACCCACTAAAAAATACACATTACCAGAACAGACACATTTTATTGTTGTTCATTGTTATATCCCCAGCATCTAGAATAAGTCTTGGCCATAATAAATAGCTGATAAACATTAGTTTATTGAATAAATAAATGACTAAAATATCCACTAGGTGTATAATTTTTGATAATTGAATAGTATTTCCTAATGGAGGTGTGACCAGAGTTTAGTTAACTATTCCTTTTAACGTTAATGTGACATAATATTTTTATTAACATAACTAATGTTCTGAGGAACAAAGATCTTGGCCACTAGTTTTGATTTTTCCTTTAGGATACAGTCTAGGTGTAGAGTTTACTAGGTTGAAGCATAAAAAGATACAAAGCCTTTACAGCTTAGTATGTTTTGCTCATTTTTCCCAATCAGAACACTAGTAAAAGTTTTACACTCCTGTAAGCAATGAATGAAAGTTAAGTCTTACTACATCCTTGCTTTATGTAGCAACTTTTTTCAACTTTCTCAATTCTGGAATTTGAAAGGATTCCATTTCTATTGTGGACATCACACTAGCCAAGATCTCTTTAGCTGCTGGAACAAAAACTTCCAAATCTTAACACAGTAAGTTTTTTTTCTTGCTCATGTCACAGTCAGATATAGCTTGAGCAACTCTTCTGGATAGCAGCCCTCTAAGCAGGGACTTGGGGATTTGAACTCTTTTAATCTACCATCTCTGAGATCTCTGACTGCTGCACTTCTGGATGAATAAGTGTGTGTGTGTGTGTGTGTGTGTGTGTGTGTGTGTGTGTGTGAGAGAGAGAGAGAGAGAGGGAGAGAGAGAGGGAGAGAGAAGGGAATCAAGTGGTATATTTATTTGGTAACCAAGCTCAAAGTCAAGTATATATTTCCACCCACATTCCATTGGCCAGAACCCAGTCATGTGGTCGGTCACACGTAGATACAAGAGGGACTGAAACATAACATCTCCCTGAGTACCCAGTTGACAAATAAATTGTATCTTGAAACAGATTCTAAAAACATCTTTCACTTTTTGGATAGCTGAAGAGTAGAGGGTGCCTATTATTGTTCTGATGCCTCTGATTCTGATTAACTGGTCTACACCCTCCATCTCCTGTGACAGTGGCCAGCACGTGGTCACTAGTACTCACAACATAAAGACAAATAAACAGAACAAGCACCAGTCTTGTGAGATGGGGTTGCTTGTCCTGCAACTGAGGAGAAATGCTATTCAATTTACCTACCTTTAGAGTTCTCTTTGGTGTTCTGGAACAATTCCAACTTGGATAATTGCATTCTGCTGATCTAAAATTTCCCTGTAGTTTCCTTTGGATGAGCTAGCCTTCATTTCCCTCTCTGCACATCGGAGCATAGTGTTACTGGCACCCAGTGATTGCTCCATTCCGCAAAAGAGCTAGTTACATTTCACCACCAGGAAAGTGATCCCTGGGTAAATATACAGAGTCTGCAGGTTTCTTTGGTTTCTTAAGTGTAGAAAACATATATTTAATGGATTAGTAAAATTAGTGACTTGAAACTTTAGGTAGTGGAAGAAGTTAGTAATTTTCTGTTATGCTATAAATTTAACTCTAGAAAATAAAAAAAATCTTCTCAAGGATATGTAGTTTCTATACAACAAATAATACAGTACATTTTCTGTTGCCAAATATGAGATTCTGTGATGATGCATTGAATGATATCTATGGGATTTATACTATATATTTATAGCAATATGTTTACCTCTATCCAAAATAATAAATTATTTCCCTCATAGATTTCAGTGAGTAGAATTAACATTCAGAAAATTACTTTTTCTCTCCTAGGAATATTTGCTTTGATAAGTAGTCTACACCATCCCCAATTAAATGCTTATGTGTGCTAAAATAGAGGGAAATGATATTAATTTTCATCCAGAAATAAAATACTGCTTGGTGGTGGGCGATTCTGTTAAAAATTGAAGGTCAATTTGCAATTAAAGGGTCTTTTAACAAAGTATCAGAATAACGTACCGTTCATTGGGGTGATGAAACAGGAGACAATATGGCTGTTGAGCAGTTATTAAGGTTGAGCTTAAAACTTGTAGAAATCTTTTTTCTTGTCCAAAAAAATATTTTTAAAAAATCCAGGCTTCCTTCTGACTTATGAATTTCAAAGCTCCCATAGCCAAGGGAGGGAGCTTTTCTAACAGTTGGGGGTTATCCTATTAAAATTCATAATGATTCTCCTTCCTGAAAGAAGTAAACAATAATCAATTTTCTTTAGTAAAGAAGTTGGCTGAGGTGCAAGTTGATCTAGGGTAGACTTGATGGATTCATGTGAGACATTTACAAAGTAATTCAGAATCAGAATACCCAATATACAGGGAATTCTTTTCCTTTTCTTTTTCTTGGGCAGGAGGGAGAGGTGGAAAGGAAATTTGTATTAAGGAAGAAGAGGATAGCCCATAGCACATGCAAAAAGATTTTGTAGCTTTTAATTCAGCTAAGCCACCAATGCATGAAAGATGCACAGTCCTGTAATTATCTGGCTAGATAGATGTAATTGTATCTATCAAACTAAATACAACACTGTTAGATGACAGCCAAGATTGGTTTGTATATAAGGGTCAGACAGAAACCTGGAGTGACCTCACCTCCTCCCTTCTCACCATGCCTGTTTTCTTAGTCTTTGATGGGGACCCATTTTGCTAACCATGTAAAAGCATAAACAGTAACACTGTCTTTTTGTTCTATGCCAGCAGCCTCCCTAGAGACCATGCTCAGTTTACGTGGGCTCGGGGGATTAAGCCTGCCGAGGCCTCCCTTGTATTTGAAATGTATGATATTGATATCAGTGCTTAGAGAGAATCAGGCCTCTGCAATGAACAGATCATGCCTGGCTCCGTAAAGTCTACATTGCATGGAGAGATGTATAGGCTGGGTGGAGAAGGGCCAAGTCAGGCTTTTGCTCTGGAAAGCAAGTATTAGATAATGAACTAAAGAGTTTTTTCCCTAGCTTGGTCCTTAATATTCGATACATTTCCATGGGCTATGGAAATGTGAACTTCTGAGTAGCTCTACACTGGCTGTAGAGGCTGTTCACGGTCATCTCATTGACGCTAGCTGGGCTATCAGCATTAATGTTTCTCTTCCATGCTGCCTTTAAAATAAGCATGCCCCTCCCCCTTGCTCATTTATAAGCAGTTGGAATCTATTTTCATGGAGTTCTTCCAATCAGGATCATATCCAAACCATTTTGGTTTTTTTGAACCTTCCGTACTATATTTACTGTGTTTAATGAAAAGTCTGGATTCTCCCCATGCTAAGTAGTGAATCTAGGATGGATGAAATATTCCACTAGTCCGTCACATTTATGGAAAGAGATAAAATAAACAGAAAATGTGTGGCTCTTGAGTGAGCTACTTCATCTCACCATTCTTGTATGCATTTTCTGTCATTCTTTGGTACCCTGCTGCCACTGAGTTATACAGTTCCCATTGTCTGTGGCTTGTGCTTCAGAGGCGAACAGGGCTCTGCTGAAGGCAGGTTTCCCTTGCGCCTTAGCATAAAAATGCATGACACTTCTGCATATGCTGTGTGTTAAATTTAACCAGGTTAACGCCCCTCTGCCTGGGCTTTTGGAAAAGAGTCCCAAATTGTCACATGTAAAGGGACACTTCAGTGCTGATCTTTATTTCCATGAGATTAAAAGTGAAACATGTAACCACAAAGCTGGTTTATGTCATCCCCCTGTCGGAGTCAGCAGTCATGCCAAAAATTAGATATTTGATAGGTTTGTGAGAGAAACAGATGCAGAAGGATGCCATTCCCACAATTTAGACTCCTTCTTATCTTTAAGCTAGAAAGAACATTCCAGATGAAGAAAATCTATTTTATTGGCTTTAAAAAATAGCAAAGAAAATGCAGAAATAAAAAATGGTAATTTAAAACTGATGTCATTCTTGGGGACTTATAAACTGCAAATTGGTATTTCTAACTAAAAAAAAAAAGTCATTTAAGACATGCTTACTTGATGTTTTCATTTATGCTGCATTCTTACCTCAGCTACGGAGTTATAATTGAGAGAAAATATCCACGAGATATGTTCACATATAGTAGTATGAGGATATAGGCAAGAAAAAGTAGAAAGGGAAGCCGTAAACCTCCAAAAGACTAAAACATCCAAAAAGTATTCTCTCAGCTTTTTTTTTTTTTTTTTGGAAGCATTTTGTGTCCCATTCTTTTTATTTAATTCTGCCAGCTGTCTGCTAAACAAATCTAGCCAGGTGGGGCTTACAACCCATGACTAAAAAACCTCCTAGTGCAGCTGTCCAGCTTGCCCGGAGGAAGAATTCCGACAAATGGCAGGAACGGAAAGATTGTTTTGTTTTCAAGAAAGTAGCTCTTTTACCTTTCTTGGGTTCAGTTTTTATTCTGTTTGCTTAGTTAATTCATAACTTCCTAAGGTTTTATGGTGAAATAGAAAAATAATGTCACCCTTTAAAAAAATCCAGGGTATTTCTGTTATAGTTCAGTTTAATTTATTATAATTTGCCCTTAAATAAATGCTTTATTTTATATTGCAACCTGGCACTGAGCTGTCTTTTTTTTTTTTTTTTTTTTTTTGAGTTGCTGATTGCTAACTCTCTCTCTCCTAGGTGGGTACAAATTATTAGTGAAGTGTGACTGAACTTTATTTCTAAATATTGCATAATTAAATACATAGCTATCTAAAGGTGAAGGCTGGCATGGTTTATTTGTGAGCAGAGGAATAGAACAGGCTTCTTTGCACTGCATCATCAGTCGACCTCAACTGTGAATTTCTAGTCAGCAAATGGGCGCTTCATTTGGTGCATTTGAGCAGAGGAAGGGAAGAGCTGCACTAAAAATGATCACATCGCCATCTGATCTACAGCTCTATCGATGACAGATCAACGCATATACCCCTTAGTTACTTTCTCTATTTATTTGACATTTATCGATTCAGTGAATCTCAACATTTTTGTGAAACCTGCCTAAAATCTTATTATCTCATGAAAAAGTCTGCTGGAGTTATAGCTGGTCTCGGTCTTTGGTTCCAGCACCTGTTCGAGAGATATGATACTCATATGCAGGATTAGGACACGGTGCTGATTGTAGCCAGAATTCTGTAACTCTCCCCCAGGGAAGTACCTGGGATGCCAGTGATGCCCATCAGAGAAGCAACCTCAAACCCAGTGATTTTTGACACACACAGGAAAATACTATGTCCATTAGTTGGCTGTGATTTGTATATAGGTTAAAAAGAGAATGAGACTCAATGGAGCAGTTAGAATTTTCTTAGCAAGGGAATATGTCATACTATAGACTAATGAGGATATTTGGCTAAATCTCAGAGTTGACCTGGCAAAGAGCTACAACTAGGAGAGTGACGTATTTGGTTGCCTTGTTCTGCCATTTATAGGGGCACAAGGAAACAATGCCCATAGTCTGAGTTGTATAGATCAAAATGGCATCCAAAATAAGCATGTGACACCAGATGACCGCTCAAGTTGCCTTTTTCCCTTTTGTTATATAACATAACATAAGTGATATTAGCCCGGGTGCTCACAAACCTAAAAGAAAGAAGGCCAATTTTTCATGAGGAAATTGAAATGCAGATGCAGAACTAACCTTCACTGTTTGTTGTTATTTAATGAAGGAGAGTAATGAGGAATTTTGGGTAAAACTGGTATAGATGCATAACAGTAATATACCACAAAACAATGATATTGCTTAATCCTCAGAGGATTTATAAATGTATTTAAATATTAGACATCAATTAATTGTGCAAAGATGCATTTACAAACCAGGTTAAAAGAAGAAAAGAATCACTTCCTTTTCTCTCACCCTACCAGTCTGGAAACCCAGACCAGCTGCCCCTCATACAACAGCATCCATCTGTGTCTTAAATTTATATTTCCTTTGGAAATTTAGAGTTAACACTTTTGGACAGTGTGATTGGCCAACATGTTGCTACAATAGTAACTTTGTGGTTGGATGGGAATGAAAACCAAGAAAAAAATTCCTGAGTATTATAAATACAACATCATTTGCTCTCAGTACCCTACCCTGATAAGAGAAAAGAAAGAATATCTGCTTAAGAAAGAATGCCTCAAAACCTATTCATGTAAGAAGTGATGTTTTGCAGAAAAAATAGAAAGGAAATTCCATAACATTTCCTCCCTTTTCCTTTCTTTCATTATGTATGCACGTGCATATGAATCTGTTTAAATTTAAATTCTCTTTAAATACATCTTTAAATGTGGGCAAAGATTGCTCCATAATAGAGTGCAGACAAGCAAATCCATAATATATACATTTTCTATAATTTCTCCATTTAGAGATTGATGAATGGAGAACTAAAAGAATAAATATACTTGTAGAAATAGAAATTTGTATATGTGTTTGACAAAAATCTTAGAAATCCTAATTTCTAACCATGTGGTCAATTTAAACAAATATTACGGAGATGAAAAAGTTTTCACTGATGTTATCTCCATTAACAAAAACATTTATAGTAGAACTAAAATTTTTCAGTACAAAGTAAGTTGGTAAGTAATAAAATGATTTGTGCGTTCAGATATAGCATGTATTTTTGTGAACAGAAATTTCATAAAGCAAATGCTTCTATAATGTAGTTAATCTGAAACACGGATGTTAGGTTTGTTGTTTTACATCTACATTATAAAAGGGAGACCAAATATCGTCTTTAGTATTATGTCTTCTTTTTTAGTATCCTAGGCTGTCCTTCCAAAAGCTGTATTTTAGCTTTCATGCAAATCGTTTTCCTTATACTAGCTCTGCATCATTTTCCCAGCATTTTGCTGACTTCCAACCCCCAGGATTGTGAACTTGATTTAAACCATGTCTCTATGAAAAAAAACTAATACTGAATCTTTATCATGTTTTAAGGATATTTTTCTTATAAAAATAGTGGCGTGTTCTTAAAATTATTCAATCCAAACATGCAAAAAAATGTGCCTTACTAATAGCATATAAAACATAAACGTACAAATTCTATGATTTGATACTAGAGGAGCACAAGACAGAAGAATCTTGCAAGTCTTCCATCCTCATGCACTGGTTTTGGCATCTTTTGGATTACAGCCCAGTGTACTAACAGTGTCTTTCTGTATCATGCAGGTAGAAGTGAGAATTTGAGGCTCATTTAACAGTGTGAATTTTCCCAATGTATCACAATTACAGAGACACCTGTGCTTTCTAACTTTCTGTGGATCCACTCTGATAATTCAGTGTGTTTAAATAACCATATTGCTAGTGTACCTAAGTGCCATATTTTATTTTATCATTCTCTTACTCCCCCATTCTTTCCTTTCTCCTTTCATTCCTTACTCTTTCCTTATTTCCTTTCTTCTCTCCTTGTTCAGTTTTTGCTTATTCCATTTTATGTCTTTGCCCTCCATTCTTTTCCTTCATTTTCCTTTTTTCTCTCATATTTTCCTTCTCTTTGTTGAATTTTTAAAATCTGCCTTTAAGCAATAGCTTTTCATCATGCCCATGGAAGTCCTAAATTTGACAAAGTTTTCATTCATTCACTAAAATGCGGAAAAACAAAACTCCAAGGATACTGCCTATCAAAAAGCAGTCACATTATTCTATGGAAATGGTATTTAATGATTTCATTTTCCATTAAACATGTTTCCTGTTTCACAATGATAAAAATAAAAACTCCTACAAGGTTATACAGTCATAAAATTTGGGTTTAGGCATCTAGTCTAATGTATAAATCTGCCTTCACGTAGCAATTGCCTGTCGAGTCAGAATGGAGAGGCAGACCTTCCTGTTTCCTATGTAGTCTGTTTACAAGGCAGTCCTGTACTTCTGGTTTACAGCCCTGCATAGATGCTGTTACAGTTATACTTAGATCTTTCTTTTGGTATAATGGAATTTAATGAGAAGGAAAGTGTGCTTTCAGTTTGCATTTCAGAAGGATTTATGGTTAAACTTAGGATATGTAAAACCACTTTTACCCAAAAATAAGCAAAGGACTCATTCACAGAAAGAACAAAATGTCCCACCTGAATTGACAATGAAGGAATTCTTGCAAATTTTTTTTGAAGTATATCAAACATTAAAAAGTACTTTTCTGAAGCCAATAAGTTTTCTACATTTTGCTGAAGTCCACCTTAAGGTTGGTTACAACTCTGGTGTGTTCCTCATTTGCAAATCCCACTGCTGTGACTAAGAAAGGGTGGGGCTGCATTCCGAGACATCTGTAGACCAGAGGGGCTGGCAGGGACCTCAGAGCTTTCCACTGAAGTGAGTACTCACAGCCTGGCTGCAGGAACACTTGACCCGAGGTAACTACTTCCACATATCAACACCTTGTCAGTGGAGGTCTGAAAGACCCACAGGCTGCAGAGAAAAGGAAGTACCTGCTTAGGAAGAGCTAAGAGCTCGCTCCCGCTTCTACCACCAAATCTTTGGTACTGAAGAGGGAAAGGAGTTTATAGTCATGAAGCAAATTAAGTGTTTCAATTATGGCAGTGGTTGGCTTTGGTTATTGGTAACTATATAATGAATTTCTGAGAATTCATTATAATTAACTGTATAATGAATTTCTAAAAATTCAGAGCACATTTTAGAAGAATTTAGTTCATTGCAGTCAGTGGTTCTAAGTGCACTGTTGTGACACATATACATTTGTTGTGAGTCTTTGTAGGAGGATCACAAGTAATTTGTGATTAAGAATAGTTTTCAACTGATTTCCTCAAAGATAAATGGGAGCAGAGGAGTCAAGGTTATTCCTACAATGATTTCATTCTCACTCACTGATATTCCCATTTGCATTCTTAAGTGAATGAGAAAAGTCTGGAAGTATAGCTAATGTCCCAAGAATTGCATACATCCTGAAATGTCCATGGAACTATGTCCCACGTGTGAACATCATTTGCCATGTGTTTTGTAGTAGGAACAAGAGCCAAATGCTGAAATTCATTATTTTAGGATTTGAGTTGATAATATGTTTTATTTGTCCATACTTAGTCTCATTATAATCGATATATAATACAGAAAAAATTATGATCATGTTAATTATCTAATGATAGTGATAGAGGAGGCATGAAAAGATTGTCAAGTTGCTCTTTTATGAGCTGGGTCATACTAAACATGCCCAGAATAGTCAGCAATGATGCATCCTCTGATCATTTCAATTTAGATTCAGAAAATAAAGTGCTAGAAAGTGCTATGATGATTAGATTGAATTTATAATGGAACCTAAAATATGAAAACTGTGCATGGCCTCTTAAGAAGCAGCTGCTGTATGAAAGCTGTGTTACAAAAGCAGCTTTTTTTTTTTTTTTTTTCTGGAGACGGAGTTTGGCTCTGTTGCCTAGGCTGGAGTTCAGTGGTGTGGTCTCAGCTCACTGCAACCTCCGCCTCCCGGGTTCAAGCGATTCTCCTGCCTCAGCCTCCTGAGTGGCTGGGATTACAGGTGCTTGCCACCATGCCCAGATAATTTTTTGTATTTTTAGTAGAAACAGGGGTCCACTCTGTTAGCCAGGCTGGTCTTGAACTCCTGACCTCAGATGATCTGCCTGCCTGGGCCTCCCAAAGTTCTGGGATTATAGGAGTGAGCCACTATGCCTGGCCAGGAAGCTGTTTCTTATTAAAATAAGTTCAAAATTAGTTTGGGAATAAGCAAGGCTTAGTTTGCTTGCATTTGCTGAAGTTTAAAGTATTTCAATTTTAGAGAACGTATCTAACGCTTTTAGAAATTATGAGCTTATATTATTTGTTTTTGAGTTTATGTCCATCTTCTTTTCTAGAAAGTAAACTCCATGAAGACAAGGATGTCATATTCATGTTCATATTGATAATACTTATAATAATATATCAGCACCTGTTATTCAACAGAAGGTCAATAAACATTTGTTGAATGAAGGGAAAAAAACCCTCTGCTTTTCCCTAGAAAAAGTCAGCATCACATTTCCACCATCTCACCCACTGGCTCATAGCTTTTTCCAGGTCTTAACTTTTACAGAGCCATTCACAAGAGATCAATAAATATAAGGCATTGCTTTTTATTTCTTTAGAATAAAAAGCAAAATCTGATACAACTTCACTAGCCAACGTGATATTTCTGGTTTCTTGAATTAGTTGGCAAAGGGAAAGCACAGGTTGAACTGTTTAGAAAAGATAATGGATTCTTTCTCGAATTTGGAGGACTGGAGCCTTTACACGTGGTTTCAAAGTTGACTGAGCATGTTAAATCCAATGAAGACAGATTCTGCAAATGCAAAGAAACCCTAGCTGATGCGAGCCCTAAGTATGAACACATCACACCACAACCATGTGGAAACAATAGGCTATATGGACAACAAAGGTTTCTATTTAATGAGAGAAGTGCCATTGTTCTTGAAAGTCTAATTTTGTAAATATCTTACAGTGCTGACTCATCAGTCCTGAAAATCCAATAATAAATCACCACTGTGATTTAGCACCGATGCTGGAATTCACATTACGAAGCGTGCTACAGCATCAGCTGAAACTCAAACAGGTCGCTGAAAGGTGCATTTCATCAGCAAGCAATTTAATTCATATCAAAGTAATTGTACCCCAAATGAGTGGCAACTGGCTACTTTTGAAAGCTGTTAACTGTTGGGGGAAATGAGTTGTGTTAGTCCTCTATAAAAAGGTAATAATCTATAATCCTGGATGCTTTAAAAGTCTTTTCCTAGAACTCCACAGCAAACAACATAAAATAACAACCCAATATCTTTGTATCTTAATTATGTTTGGTAACGAAGCCCTTTAGATAATTGGCACTGCTTCTGTAGTAGGCCAAACTTTCTTTCAAGTTACAAATGCTCACAAAAGGTTTACATTATAAGGGGCTGCTTTGGAGATGTGCAGATTTAGTTTGGAAGTACAAAGTGAACATGCAAATTGCCTTATCTTGTTGGATTCACAAACAACTATCATTCAGATTGATTTAATACATGGCTTTTTATCTTTAAAAGTGTTAATTAGAAAATAGGGACAGTTCTCTGAACACTTAAGAGTAATAAATAGATCAAAACAGCATCCATGCTTCTGTGATGGCACTTCTGAAGGCTTTGTAAAGGGATTAATACAATTGTCAAAAAGACCACAGTATACATATTTAACAGTGCCACTAAGCTACAATTACATTTTTTAGGACTTTATTGCTAAGTTTTAAAATACTTGCTATGCTCAAAAGTTGATTTTGTACAACTTTTGTCCATACTTTGAAGTTACCATTTTAGTTTTCCCACATTGGACCGCCAAACACATTTTTTTCCAGAGAAGACACTAAAATGGCAAGCTAATATAGGAAGTTTTTCAGAGAAGAATGGATTGTAGAAGTTCACAAGTGGATTACTAAAGAGAAAAATAATTGGGATTCATGCATCTTCTTGTGAATTTAAAATATAACACTATTTTCTGACAATTTGCCTCCACTTTGAAACTTATCTATAATATGACAAAGTGTTTGAGGAGTTAAATCCTGGCTCTGCCACTGACCACCTCAGTGACTGATAGGGTTTGGCTGTTTGACTGTGTTTCCACCCACATCTCAACTTCAATTCTATTTCCTAGAATTCCCAGGTGTTGTGGGAGGGACCCAGGGGAAGGTAATTGAATCATGGGGGCTGGTCTTTCCCGTGCTACTCTCGTGATTGTGAATAAGTTTCAGGAGATCTGATGGTTTATCAGGGGTTTCTACTTTTGCTTCTTCCTCATTTTTCTCTTGCCGTCGCCACGTAAGAAGTGCCTTTTGTCTCCCGCCAAGATTCTGAGGCCTCCCCAGCCATGTGGAACTGTAAGTCCAACTAAACCTCTTTTTCTTCCCAGCCTCAGGTATGTCTTTATCAGCAGCATGAAAACAGACTACTACAGTGACCTTAGGTAAGCGACATTATATCTCTAAGCTTCAATTTATCTGTAAGATGTGCAAAACCATAGTCCCTTTCTCATAGGGTCTTCTGGTGGGGATAAAATAGGTTTGTGTTGAACAGTGCCTAGCACTTGAGTAACCACTCTGTAAGTTATGATAACTGAGGCCATTGCTCGTGAATCTTGGTGGTGATTTTTACTAGGCTTAGTTCTGTGGTTATCCTAACAACATCACTATAAATGCTTGTGAAATGCCTCTACAACTTTATGAGAAAGACAAAAACACCCAGTGCAGGTTTGGGACCCTCAGCTTCTGAGTCTCTAGTGACCTTGACATCCCCTTGCTCTTCAGCCATGAGTACGATTCAGAAGGCCAAGCCATCCTCTGAGCCATTTCGTTTCCAGGGTTTCTATTTGTGTTTGTTTTATTAATACTTCGTCTTTATTCAATGTCTTGATATGACTAATAAGATATATAGGTGGCAAAATAGTAAACAAATATAAAATGTATAATGACATTGTCTCTCTCCACGCCAATAAACCATCAGATCTCCTGAAACTTATTCACAATCACGAGAGTAGCACGGGAAAGACCAGCCCCCATGATTCAATTACCTTCCCTGGGTTCCTCCCACAACACCTGGGAATTCTAGGAAATATAATTGGAGTTGAGATGTGGGTGGGAACACAGTCAAACAGCCAGAAAACACAGCATTTTGTCTGTAATTGTAGAAATTTTATTTGCATCTTGCTTTTTTTCCTCTCTCTCCTAAAAAACTCTTCTCTATGACACCTTTCAATTCTTTAAGTTTTGTGTTTCATTTCTTTGACCACATGGTCCAAACCTCCTGCTTCACCCAGTTCCTTTTGACCTAGCACCATATTCCCCAGGCCTCTGGCCCTGGGACCCTCATCACCCTCTCTGTTCTTAGTCATCAAATGGCACTTCCCTTTTTCTTCTCTGCCAGTCTGGTCAGTCCTTCAGTCACCCACCTGTCTGCCCTCCAGAAACACTTTGACTTCTTCCTCTTCCTCCTCCATTCTGTGAATTCTTTTCATTAACTGCTTATCTATGCTCACTTCAAGACGATGGCAGTATAGGGGCAAATTGTGAAACTTTAATCTTGGAAGTCGCTATGAATTTCTATTATTTCCTATCAGCTTTGTTTTCCTCTTTTTTGTCTCAACTACAGTTAGCTTGTATGAGCACACTGAGAGTCCTGGCAATATGCTAAATGCTATACATGCATTATCTTAGTGAATTTGTTCATTAATCCTTTACTTTCTTATGAAAATCATGAGGGAGCTTTTACTCCCATTCTACAGTTGAGGAAACATGTCTAGAGAGATTAAGTAGTTAGTCTAAGGTTTCATAACTTAGATGCTTGTATGAGTAACTGAGCAAGCACTCAGAAGTGACCTGGCTGCTACGATTTCAGCCACTGTGCCCTGCAGTCTCTCAGGGACTTTCTGTTCTCTGCCATCCCTTCAGCTGATTCTCATCTGATTCTAGCAGTCCAGGTGATACCGTTCACCACCAGCCATCACCAGGTTATGCTGCTTCCTAACTTACTGGGAACACAGAAGCTGCTCACATCTTCCTTTCCAATTGCCCTTCTTCTTCCCTTCCACATGTCTGTGATCTACCTGTTTGTAATTAGTTATAAGCCAGAAGAGCTAGGCTGTCTCCCTTATTCCTGAGCATATAGAGACCCAGAGAGAGAAGCACTTGTTGAGGCTGACTTCCACGGAATAGAAGCTAAATGAGGACTAAAACACAGGCCTTGGATTCTCCGACTAGTGCTCTCACTGCCCTGGGCCTCTTTCTAGAGGCTGTAACTTCAGATGGGCTCTTGGGCAAGATACCCTTTGTGTATTCCTTTATCCTTCTCTTCCTTCCATCTTGCAGTCCTATAGTTTAATGAATGATTCCTTTTTCCATTGGTTCCTTCTCTCTGTTTACAGAAGTTTTGTTTTTTGATTTTTGAGATGGAGTTGTACTCTTGTCACCCAGGCTGGAGTACAATGGCACAATCTCTGTTCACTGCAGCCTCCACCTCCCGGGCTCAAGTAGTTCTCCTGACTTAGCCTCCTGAGTAGCTGGGATTATAGGCACGTGCCACTACACCTGGCTAATTTTTTGGTATTTTTTTTATTTTTTTATTAAATTTTTTTAGTAGAGACAGGATTTCCCCATGTTGGCCGGGCTGGTCTTGAACTCCTGGCCTCAGATGATCTACCACCTTGGCCTCCCAAAGTGCTGGATTATAGGTATGAACCACTGCACCCAGCCTGTTTAGAGAAGTTTTTTATTTTCATTACCAAGAGATAGAAGCAAAAAACTCTCTGGACTTTACTACTTTTCTGCCTCTTTCTTCAGTCAGTTGTTTCCATGCACTAAATTCTTTCTTTTTTTTTGAGGCAGAGTCTCGCTCTGTTGCCCAGGCTGGAGTGCAGTGGTGTGATCTCAGCTCACTGCAACCTCAGCCTCCTGGGTTCAAGCAATTCTTCTGCCTCAGCCTCGTGAGTAGCTGGGACTATAGGCACAGGCCACCACGCCCAGCTAATTTTTGTATTTTTAGTAGAGATGGGGTTTCACCATATTCGTCAGGCTGGTCTGTAACTCCTGACCTCGTAATCCACCTGCCTCAGCCTCCCAAAGTGCTGGGATTACAGGTGTGAGCCACCACACCCAGCCTCCATGCATTACATTCTTTTTCATTCCCTCATTCCTTCACGTCTTACAATTTGACTTTCACACCAGCTCCCATATATCCTAGTTGAAGCTCATTCCTAAAAATATACTCTTTGTCAAATTCTGTCTCTGCAGTTCAAAAAGTCTTCATAGCTGCAACTGCTAAAAGCTCCTGCAGGTTTAAACTTGCCTCAGATTCCTAACCTTGGGCAGAAATTTTCCGGGGTCTCTAGCACTGTGCTCTGAGACTATGCAACTAGTTATCCATGCTGTTATTTTTGCCTTGACTTTCTTCCAAATTTGAATATTGCCCAATTTCTGCCTCCCAATTTTAGTTTTTGTACTGGAATCTATGTTTTGGAATCTGCCTAGAATCCCATATCATCTAGTGGTCATCGCCACTGTCACTAGAAAGCAGAATCCCACCCCTGCATTCCAGCCTGGTGACTGAGGTTCTTCTAACCCCTGGTAGTTGAATAACTGGCATGTGCCTCCACTAGCTCTGCCTTTTGAGTCTCTCATTATCACTTGCTCTTGGATTCTCCAGCAGGACCATTAATTCTGAAGAGTATCAGCTGTATCTCTGAACCACACCAATGTTCTGTCGCTCCAGTAAACTTCCTCCCAGCAAATAGGGTTGTCCTCTCAGTGCTAGGGAGGAGAGGTCATATTCCAGATCCCAGTTTCTTCTAGAGGGCTCATGCCAATGTGTTTAACTGGTCCATGCCTGGGTCTATCGTGAGCTTTATCAATTGTAGACTCTCTAGCGTTAAATCCTGTGGCTACTCCCACACTCTGCCCCATCCATCTTTTCTCCTTCATTGCTTTGACTGACAGCCCAATGTAAGTTCTCTTCTTGTCTTCCTGGTGGTGGTCTCATTTCTTTGGCTGGTTATTCTTTTTTTTTTCCTGGCTTTCTTTTTTTTTTCTTTTTCTATTTTTTTTATTGCATTTTAGGTTTTGGGGTACATATGAAGAACATGCAAGATTGTTGCATAGGTACACACATGGCAGTGTGATTTGCTGCCTTCCTCCCCCATCACCTATATCTGGCATTTCTCCCCCATGCTATCTCTCCCCAACTCCCCACCCCCCGCTGTCCCTCCCCTATTTTCCCCCGACAGACCCCAGTGTGTGATGCTCCCCTCCCTGTGTCCATGTATTCTCATTGTTCAACACCCCCCCTATGAGTGAGAACATGCGGTGTTTGATTTTCTGTTCTTGTGTCAGTTTGCTGAGAATGATGGTTTCCAGGTTAATCCACGTCCCTACAAAGGACACGAACTCATCGTTTTTGATGGCTGCATAATATTTCATGGTGTATATGTGCCACATTTTCCCTGTCCAGTCTATCATCGATGGGCATTTGGGTTGGTTCCAGGTCTTTGCTATTGTAAACAGTGGTGCAATGAACATTTGTGTGCATGTGTCCTTATAGTAGAACGATTTATAATCCTTTGGATATATACCCAGTAATGGGATTGCTGGGTCAAATGGAATTTCTATTTCTAGGTCCTTGAGGAATCGCCACACTGTCTTCTGGCTGGTTATTCTTAATATTCTCTCTTCTCTTTTTACTTCTCTCTCATTTGGAATTCTCATTTGTTCCTGTAACTTATCCAGATATATTGTATCTCTAGTACCACTAATGTCAATATGATTCCCAAGGGCCACACATACATTTACAACTCTACTCTGGAGCTTTTTTATGTAGATGTCCAAGAGACACATGCATATTAATTCACCCAAACAATCTCCCATTTTCCAACACCATAAAAATTACCAGTTTCTCTTGCTATTTTCCCTGCTATTATAAAAAGAACTACCCTTTTTCTAGTTAAAATGTTGTGGTCATGATTGATTTCTTTTACTTTGCTGCTTCCCACATCCAATCAGTTACCACATCCAGTCACTTCTTTTTCATTGTCAATTGTATCTTGGCTTTCCTTTAAATTCTAGCCTCCACTAGTCTGGTTAAAGACTTCATACTCTCTTAGTTGAAAATCACATTTGCTCACATGGCTTCTCCTGGCTCTGAGTCCTTCCTGTACCTGCTCTGACTTCCATGACACCATTGGACCAACCTTTCTAGGGGTTCTAATTCATGAGATGATGTCCGCAATAATTCCTTTATAATATCTGGTTGCTATATGGATATTAGTTGTTCATCTTATTCTGTCATTGACTTGCTCAGGTATCTTTAGGTTCTCCCCAGTGCCTACTGAATAAAGACAAAATGTCACTGTCTAGCTTTTAGTATCCTCTAATATTTTCCATGTTTGCCTTTCTAGATGTATTTCCTGCTAATTCCAATGGATCACATTCTATCCAACTGAAAGCCTTGCCATGTGTTGGACACATTCAATTTCTTGTGGTGACTTGAACTCAGGTTAATGCCATGCTACCGCTCCCTCAACCCCATACTATCTCTGTCCCAATGAGAGAGAAATAAGCTGAACAAATAACATTTAGCATTCTTTGGCAAAGGATGGCTATCATTAATTAAATTTTTAGATTCAGCGTTGGTCCCTCTATTAGATTTGCACTGCTTTTCTGGGTCATGTTTGAACATTAAGTCATAATCCTTCATCCACATGGGTATCTTCAGAAGATGAAAAGTAATACTATTGATCATGTAGCAAAGATAAAGGAATTGGAGAGCTTCATTGATGACATGCTAAATTTAAGCCAAGAGCATAAAGTAGCAATTAAAAAGCTAGAAAGATCTTAGGCTGCGTAGATTGAAATTATCCTGTGAGAAATTACAATGCTTTGAGTCTCAGTATGGCTTGGACTATACCAGGGTATTATGTCTGGATACCACATTTGAAGAGGAGCATGGCAGAATGGAGTCTGCATAGAAAAGGATGGCCAGGATGGTGAAATATAGAAATTATTTTATGAGTTAAATGAGAGAAGGAACCAGGATGATTTAACCTGTAGAGGAGACGATTAATTAGAGAAATAAGTCATCTTTATATGTACGTAAGACTATTATAAATAAAATGCATATGTTTGTTCAGTCAACAAATAGAAGTAGGAGAATTAGAACTTTTGTGAATCAATATTATAAAAGAACTTTCTAGCAAGACCTCTCCTTCAGAGGACAGTAAATAGAGTCTGAGTGACCAAGATTGCTTTAGAAGAATTTCCTACAGCAGAAGGAGATTGGACACACTCTTTAAAATGTAATATTCTGAAATGGGAAGGGGGGGAAACTAAGAAATCATTGGAATAACTTTTAAATTAAAACAATAGACCAGGGAGGGGAGCATCACACACTGGGGTCTGTTGGGGGAAATAGGGGAGGGACAGCGGGGTGTGGGGAGTTGGGGAGAAATGCCAGATATAGGTGATGGAGAAGAAGGCAGCAAATCACACTGCCATGTGTGTACCTATGCAACAATTTTACGTGTTCTTACATGTACCCCAAAACCTAAAATGCAATAAAAAAAATTGAAAAAAAAAATAGACACAGAGGATATGACTTTGCTGTCCAAAGCTAGAAAAATTCAAGGTATGGACTAAAGTAGAGGTCCTGGCAATGAAAAGACAACCCCGACTCTTTCAAATTTTGAATTGTGAGAGAAATAGAAATGAAGTTCATATTTGGTGACTTGGCAAAAATGATCATTTGCGTGGAAAGTTCACAGTGGCTTGGTCATGAAACAGCACATGACCACAGAAAACTTTGGACTTGGATGAGTTTTCTTGGAGCAAACTGCAATTCATCTGGGGAAGTGGTAAAATCATTACAGGCATGGGAACTCTAACTATGGGAGAAAGTCATGGTCATGCTCAATTCCCAGGAGACCAGTTCTGAGCATCTACAGCAGACACAGCCCCATGCCCACCACCTGGCCTTGAAGTTCACCTGATGGACTTTGATACCTTGTTTTCCCTTACCATGTCTCAGCCGCTTCTCTCCCCATCTGCATTCTATTTTCCTTGCACAATGTTCTGGCTAAACTTGTGGGTGCCAAACCATCTCAAGGAGCTGCCTGTCACTGGCCTTCCATTTGTCTTCAGGTTGTCAATTGCAATTGTGAACACAGTTGAGTTTTATTTCTCACAGCTGCACTACCAGTGGCATAAACTGGTCTTCAGTGATTTGCTAGTGCTCCCACCCCCACCCCTGCTTATTTTTCAGTCTAACATCCTAGCTGCTACATTCTTTTGCCACCTGTTTTGGCTACAGATCATATTCAAAGTTTTTTTTTTTTTTTATTCCAGACTGACATGAATGGCCTTGATGCAACCTTACTAGTATCAATGGAAAGAAAAAGATTACTTATAATCTTCTCATAAATCATAGAAAAAGTATAAAAAGCATGAGCAAGTGTAATTTATCACCCTGAGAAGTGGGCATGTAATTACTTGCAAGGCTGCTTTTAGTTTATAGCATAGTTTTCTATTTCTATCCTTAAACATTTTGCCTGCATCAAAGTTCTGGAGAATTTAGCATATTTGCAAATGCCTGGTGCTGATGCTACTTCTGCAAAATCATGTGCACATCATTTCAGTGGCATTGCAACTATTTCCAGCGTAGCCAGAGGGGTCACTAGAACTTCTACTCCAGATCCCCTTGAGTAGTATCTTGGCATTGAAGTTTGGTTGTTCAATAAATTACAGTTCAAGGTGAAGTGTACTAACAGATAGTGTTTACTTAAGTTAAAAACCCAAATAACTTTTACAGAATTAGATGCTATTTCTCTTTGATGTTGTCACTATTGCTGGAGTACTTGCACTGCTTTCATCAGATTATATCTATTCATGTGTTTAGGACAAATTTGATTTTTTTCAATTTTTTTCAATTTAATTTTTTAATTTCAAAATTCATCTTGATCTCTCCACACATAAGACCTTTTATCATTTCCTTAGCTGGAAACCTTTTTTTTTTTTTTTTTAAAGTTTAGGCACTTTGAGGATTGAACAGTGGAAACTATAGAGCATGTTCTTCTCATCAAGGCATTTTGACTTTATGAAAATATCCACCCAAAGTAGGGCAGGCTCTTACTCGAGAGGCTTTCTCAGCTGAGTGGTTCTGGACATGACCCAGCATAGTCCCTGATTCTGACTCTATTTATAGTCCATGAGGGATCGCAACCACCTCTCTCAGAAAGGAACTGCCTGGTTCCTGGTGGGCCCGTGGTCTTCATTGCTGGTTTAATCAGTGGATGTCCTTATGCACAAACCAGGCTAGTGCTATTTCTCGTGCAGGGAAGTATGGACAGAACAATTTCAGCAAAAATTGGGCATGGCAAATAAACCACCATCATTTGCATAGTGGTTGGATTTTGGTTATCTGGATTAATGACTGTTAGTGCTGTTTTGCTTCCACTAAAACTTGTTCCTTTTGGATCTAGCGAGTAATCTTCTGTCTAATAGTCATAAACAATGAAATTGTTTTTATGGAAGTGAATTTCAAGAGATCTTAAGAGTTGAGTGTTCCTAGCCTATCTTCTTCATACCTGTTCAACTTATTAATATCTCTTTCCTCTATCTTATCTTGAGGATGGACTGAATTAACCATTAGCTAAATTTAGCCTACTAGCCCAAACAGATCTGCATTCTCTTTCTAATCCTGCTCTGTGACTCACTCCATTTCTTAACTGAGGGAACTAATTAAGCACTTGGTTGCAAAAGTGTCCCCCTCCCCTTCAGCTCCTGCCAGGTTCTTGGCTGCAGTTGGAATAAAAGTGAATGAAGATGGTGATAATGTCAACCAAGTTGCTACACATGCAAAATTCCTAAATAAACACTTTGTCAAACACCTACTCATGTAAGGTCATGGTCTAGACCCTGTGGTAACACGCAGTCCTACACTATGATGCCTGCCGTCACCAGTGACGTAGGGAACACATAGAAATTCTGGAGCACAGAAATTATCCTCCAGAATGGTTAGTTTGCAACACATTTCCTCTAAACAGGTATACTACAGTGAAGATCTCAGTCCCTTTTCTGTGGGTTTGAAGCTTACTGAAGGTCTTAGATCAGCCCTATTCCCCTCAAATGACACTGCACACTCTTCAGTGTTGCTTTGGATCAGACCTCGTGAAAGGGCTGTGGGCTCTGAACCTCTGGCAAGCTACTGGCATCCTCCTTCTGTGTTAATGTGCAGTATTGCATAATATGTCCCTGTTAGGCAAACGTGTTGCAGTTGAAAACAATAACAAGTTTGGGACATCAGTTTTCCTAAGGGTTGGGGATAACCTTTCATGTGCTTCCTCAAGACAAAGAATGACCAGATAGGTTTGATTTACACATAAACTAGATAAATTTTAAACTCTCTAAGATGCAGGCATTTGCATATTGCTTGCATTTTATTTTCTGAATTCCTTCATTCTAAATCCTAAACAATATTGCCTTTGTTATATAATCATACAACTGTAGTCTTTTCCTGAAAATATGCTAAGTTCATTTCTATAACAGAAGAAAAGAAACGTAGACATTTGATTCCCCTCTTTGCCTCGTATTATTGGATACAAGAGACTAGTAAAATGCTAATAATATTTTACTAGGAGAATATGGCACCTTTTATGACTTAACTACATTTAGGTGACATCATGGCTTCACATGACAACATGAGTTAAGATGAAATACACTCATTAAAAACCAAATGCCGTCGTGTCATGGGTAACTTGTGATCTCTTGCTTTGGAAAGTGAAGCTTTGCAGCTCACGCCAGAGCCCACATGATATCTGTTATTAATCATAAGAATAAATTCTACCCCGCTCCTTAGGTTGTTCATTCACATCACCAGTCAACAACTCAACACAATCTTTAGTAATAGAAAAAGAGAAATCTTGTACATTCCACTGATTTGAATAATTGCTTGGAAACTTGATAATGTGTTAGCATTCATTTGCTGAAAAGTGGGCCAATGACGGTAAAATGATTTCATCTTAAAATGGGTATGTGCCTATTTGTCAGTATCTGCAGCTGGTTAACTCCTTGGTTAGAACACTTGGTTAATGAAACTCTTATTAGGTGCTCGTCCTTATGGGGCCCTGTCAACATCTTTTATGAGTCATGCATTTCGTATCTGACCCCAACCTGCTGCCACACACGTGTTCACTACTGGCCAATCGGGAGATGTGACTAGAGATAATGCATTGCTTAAAGCAAAATCATCACCACATTGAAGAAAACAACTCACACACAGCACATAATCCATGGAGGCTGGTTCTGTAGCATCACCTCAAGGACTGTTATCTGTGGTTGTGCAAAATGGGCATGTCTGGATGTAAAGACATGCACACCAGAGACAGTTACGAATCTTGTCACTGATGGAGATTCATCTGGGGAAAGACCATTAATGAAATAGTGAGCAGTTTGTATCAAAGATTAGTTTAAAGACAGCTGTAGATTTATTATTTTAAAAACTCTGGATGAGGGTATTGGATTCAATAAACTTTAAAGTCCTTCCAGCTCTAAGTCCTTCCAGCTCCCTGCCGTCTCCAAGTGCATGGATTAACATACATAATGTAAAACAATGTAGTTTTGTAAAGCAAAATTGGCAGGAAGAGAATATTCTCTCAAGAAAAAATACTTTCTGTGAGTCTTCCCTTCAAGCTACCAAAAAAAGGTGATCAAGTAGAGCTTAAAAATAATTTCTGGGCTTAAACTTAAAATTCTTTTATCTGGAACAGATTATTTCATTCCACAATTAGAAATGAGATCCAAAATGCAAATATTACTCAGAGAGATAGCACATTGCCTCATATTCACACTATGGTGTTAACAACTGCTATAAGAGCCATTTTACAGAGTAAGTTTGAGAGGGGGAAGTATACCTTATTCAAATATATGAAGATGATTTTACAAATTGTATCCTATTTTATTCCAGTCCCAATTCTGCCAACCCTTCTGGGTATGTTACAGTTTTAAAGACAGTGCTTCAAAATCTGAAGAGGGAAAAAAGTGGAAACAGCTTAAATGAGAATATAACTCCTAGGCTTTCACCAAATACATTTTCATAGTTTTTCAGTTTGTTATATCTTCTTGAGAAGGAGTGAAAATTCTTGGAATTAAATGTACAATAAAATACCACGTATATACTAGTTCTTTAAAGCTTTGTATCTCTATTTTTTTCTAAGCTATCTTAGTTTAGATCAAGTGTGTCTTGCATCTGAATCTGGTGAGCCATGCTATTTACTGTCCTGTTGACCAGAAGGAAATCTAATAGTTGAAGCTCTATTCCATTTGAAGATCCATTCAGTCATGTAAAAGTGCCATTTTGATTGTAATAAAGTTCCATAGGAGAAAAATAGCTTTGTAAATGAACTGAATTTTGAGCTGCAGGATTGCTGTTCCTCATTGTCCCTGTACATGGAAAAAGTGAATCAAGACTCCAAATATGGTGAGGGGGGTGCAGGTTGGATATATCAATTCTGTATCCTCAATGTAAGAGTTTAAAAAAGGTTGCAAATAGGCACCATTGAATTTTGTCCTGGAGAAGTTTTCTGTGAGCTTGGCTGCTTTGCCCTTGTGGGGATCATGTAGACGCAGACCTCACCTGTGACAGCTATGGACACACGAACCTCCTGAAATCATTCGAGCAGGAATCACAAGGAGAAAGTAAGTCTAGGTGTTTTGCAAAGAAAATTTTCTATGCCTCAGCTGCAAAAGGATTTATTACTGGACCCATACTGCCCAAGAGATGTCAGGGTACTTGAACAGGAGTAGAATAAAAGGCCACCTACCTGGCTCCACTCACCTCCATTGCTCTTTCATGGGGACAACTTGAGCCCTCTTCATCCATGAAGCTGAGACTGGCAAAATCTAGCAGGCTCCATTGCTATGCCCTCCACTCTTGCCCTAGTTTGGTGCCAGTGTTTCTAGTTCTCCATCTCGGGCGTGAGACTAGATGCCTTCCAGATCCCTTCTCTGGTGAGAACAGCTATTACTGGAGGCTAAGGCAGGAGAATTGCTTGAACCCGGGAAGCAGAGGTTGTGGTGAGCCGAGATTGTGCCATTGCACTCCAGCCTGGGAAATGAGTTTGAAATTCTCAAACCAAAAGAAAAAACGCCTTTTAGGTTTTAGGAACTCCTCAGTGAGATCATTTTGCTTAACTTTTGATTGTTAGGTGATTAGACCTTTGAAAAACTGGTGATATTTTTCCCTTATAACTATAAACTGGAAACTTCACCCATTTGGCTATGATGTATTGGAAGACCAGGTTTTCGTTCTTCTGAACTTCCCATGTAATCAAAAGAACCTAATGAATTCAAGTTGCCTGTAATATTTTGTGTGTTTTTTGAGTTGAAACCAAATTCCTAAACAACTATGTGAGCAATAATGAAATTCAGGCAGAAAGGTTCTATTTTCCTGTTAGAAAGAAACTCTTATGGTGAACTCCTGGGTTCTACTCCCTGTCATTCAAGATGATGTAACATTTAGCACTTATCAAATGCATGTTAGCTCACAAATTATGCCAAAGGCCCTGAAGAAATGTAATAACTGAATTGAGTTTGATCAGGAATGCAACTTATAGAATTATATAACTTGCATTCTACCACATTAAGAACGATACAGCATACTCTATATATTGCAGTTTAATTGTGGAGATGATACAATAACAGACACCTCATGCGTCCATATGAGAATTTAGGTACAGTAAGCAGAACGTAGTGATTCCAGTTGGAATTTGGCCAGAAGCTGAGGATTAAAAACCCTTAGTGTTATGAAGAGTTCCATGGGATGTTTAATGACTAGAAATAGCCGGAAGCTTACATTTATGGCATCCCAAAATAGTACCTCTAAAAGGATTAGTCCACCTGGGTCATGCTGGGGCACAGTTTGGGCAACAATTTAAAAAAACCCATTTATTGAATCATAAATGTAGCTTCTAGTAGCTCTGAGTTGGAGATTTGTGTTTGAGCACTACTTACCAACTTTTAGCAGCTTTTTTGGATGTAGTATCCCACTGGCACTCAATAAATGCAATATAGAAAATGTTAGGTAGGCTTGAATGATTAGGATGACAGAATATGGGAGCAAGGACGATAGTTGGCTTTACAAGGGGGTGACCGAGATGGTTTCCTGTGTGATGTGATTTCAAAGGCAATGGAAGGACAAGGACACAAAATACCACCTTGGTTTGGTTTTCTAGTACCTGAAATTTCAGAAATGCATTTTTCTTAGCATTTCTGAAATTTCAGGTACCAGCAAACCAAACCAAGGTGGATTAACACTTAGCCTCCTATTTCAAAGCAAATCTACTTGAAAAAGTTAATACATAAAATTTAGTCATCATTTAAGTCATAATGTAACATGAGCTTTTCATACCCTATTCAAAAGTTTTGGTAGAATTGAAAGTAAATGATCTTTAAGAATGAAAATACTGGGTAAGTCAACCACTAGTGGGGGAAAAGTTTGCAGTGAGGAAAGTATGAGGCCAGCAAAGAGAAATTCCTCCAGCCTCACTTTTATGGGCTAGATTGTGTCTTCTTGAAATTTGTGTGTTAGAGCTCTAACCCCCAGTACCTCAAGAATATGACTGAATTTGAAAATAGGGTCTTTGAAGAGGTAAGTAAGTAAAACAAAGTCATTAGGGTGGCCTCTAATTTGTTTTTGTCCTTATAAGAAGAGGTGATTAAGACACAACACAGATTGAGGGGATGACCACGTGAGGACACAGGGAGAAGATGACCATTTGAGAGAGACCTCAGGAGAAACCAACCCTGCCTACACTTTGACCTTGGACTTCCCAGCCTTTAGAACTGTGAGGAAATGAGTGTCTCTTGTTTAAGCCACTCAGTCTGCCCCAGCAAACTAAAACACTCTTTTTCAGAGGGAAGGTGTCAGGAGTATTAGTTAGATTCCTCAGCTTCTTTGAGGCCCAGGCTTTTATCTGAAGTGGTTCTTAGATCTTTCTAGCCTCAGGGAAAACCCCTAAGGATCAGGTCTTTCACCTCAAGTTGATTTTTGTCAGGCATGGTTTAATTTCAAAATGTTATTTGGACATATACATGAAGAAAGGTAACGAGCAAAAATTAAGCTAGAGACACTAATTGTGGTGCTTCCTAACTAGTAAGATGGAGTCTGATCAAGTCATTGTTTGAGAAAAGCCATGGTTGATTGGCCAAACCTCCATATGAAAAATGAGGATTGCCTGTGTTTTCACTGCTGAAAAACCATGGGCAATTTGCCATGATGTCTCTCTGCTGGGCACTTCTGATGTATTAAATAAATTTTGGTAAGAGAATTCAAAAATGGGCTTTTGGAGCTTGAATATTTTGGCATCAGCAAGCAACAAAGGGCTTCTTGCATTAACATTTTAAAATGTAAAGTAACTGTGGTAACAGCAAGTCATGGTATTCATGTTTAAAACCAGTATTAATTGTTAATAACAAAACTGCAGCCTTTTAACTCCACTGTTAATGTGCCGCTGGTGGAACCCGGGAGTCTGGAGGGCAAGGATAATTTATAGTTGCCAAATCACTGAGAGAAAATTCCAACTATGTGGAAATGTAAATATTCAGTATTAGAAAGGATAATTAAGGATAGGCTAAATATTTACCCAGTTCTCTTCTTTTCAAATCACAAATAAGACTATGTTGGTTGGTTCAAGTTTTCTAATAGAAGAAGGGCTAGAAAAAAATGAAAGTTGGGGGGGGAGGAATGTCTTTCCTTTCCTAACCAAAGTATATCTCTTAACTCACACAGGCATGAAATACAGCCCCCATTCATTTTTTTAACCTTAAATTTTATTACAAAATTATTTTACCATACTAAACTGCAGATGAAATTTGTATGTGTTGCATCGAAAATATCAAAGATACGTTAAACATGAACATGAAAAATATAATTTTAGCAGCAAATTAAATAGAACATAAATCACTTAGAGAAAATCTGCAGAAGGTTAGAAGTGTGTAGATATTTAAATGTTCAAGGACTTCTAATTGTCATTTTAAAAGAATCTTGTAGCAGGTTCACAAAAAAATAGCCATATTGGGGAAGAATTGTCATAGAGAAAGCTTTGTGTAAAGCTTTTTCTTTCAGGAGTTCTTTTCTTTATTCCCGTGGTCATTTTCTCATGAGGATATTTTCAAAGGGAATCCTATTCATGAGAAGGAAGTTTTAAATGAGATCACTCTGTCAGTCATGGTCCAGGCAGTAAAATAGAAGCCACTCTAGGTTTTTCAAACAGAGGCAATTTAGTACAGGGAGTTGGTTACACAGATGACAGAAGTGTTAGCAAAGTGATGGTGAGGCAACACAGAAATCGGAAACAATAGGAGGCTGTAACCACCCCATAAGGGGGAAATGAGGTCAGAAATAAGGACCACTCTTGGGGAACTAGAACACTGGTGGGGGACTTTCCTGCAGGAGCTGTGACCACTGAGGGTGGGGTTCCTTTAATGAGAGCCAGAATTATAGTGAAGATAGTCATTGCCAGAGGCACAGATCAACGCAGAGAAGATCAGAAAAAAATAGCCAAAATCATCCCTATTTTTCTTCTTTCAGGATTCTGCCAGTATTTCCTCTTGATTAAACCAAAATCCAGTTGGCAAGGGACCCTGGGAAATGTGGTTCCCAGAGATACAGAGCAGAGCCAGTGAAGGGTGGATCATGGATCAAGAGCAAACTGGCAAATAACTTGCACACAGAAAAGGAATTGCTTTTATTAGTCTATGTTTCTATTTAGTTTAAATAAAGAGAAACTAAAGGTCAAGGTCATGGTACAAAGAAAGGGTCTCAAGGTTGCAGTACACTGAAAGTCACTTAGAGATCTTACGAAAAGTGTGGATTTTCAAAAAATGCTTTGCTGTGAGGTATGTATGCTACCATTAAAGTCCTCCTGGGGCCACAGCACTGAGAATTCACTGAACAATAATGTGGTAGCTGAGAGGGGGGAGAAGCAGAGGCCAAGGAAACCAAAATGGTACCTGTTGCTCACATTTGAAGTTTCAGACCCGTATGCTGAACATTCTTCAGAATATCAGCTCCCAACTTGTTACGTGACATTTCAACTTTAGCAATTTCATACTAATGAACTCCTTTATTTCTGCCTGTCTCATTAGGACACTCCATGCTTTCCAGAAACACAAGTGAAGTTTAATAGAGATAAAACCATTCCACTAGCACTGCTATGATCAAGAAGCTACAATCAATCTTGTTTTCTTCAAGCATGTCATAAAAAGATCCTTTTCCTTCTGATTAGCATTCTTGAACACAGTACAAGCTGATGACTTGCTTGAAGTCATTCACTGTAGGGATACAGCACCTACTGCACGTGATAAAACGACATAAGGCATATGAACTGCTCATTACAATCTAATTAGTTTGGGCTTTTCATTTCATTTTATGTCCTGAATTGAACCTGATTCAATATGATTCTGAGCTGGAGTTCATCATATCTTCTCCCTGGCATGCAAGTTCATGGTGCTTGCTTGCTAGATTCCATGGTAATAGAAAAGGTTTCTCATTTCTCTTTTTTTTTTTTTCAGGAACTGGTTAGATAGAAGGTCATTAATAAAACATTGGAAGGCTTTACTATTATTTTTTCCTCTGAGAGATTTTGATTTGACTTAGCACACAGCACAGTTGTTGAAGTATTTTAAGAAGGTTTGGCCATTATAATAAACAGACTTACCTGACTAATAGGCTCACTCCCTTATCATGAGATGAAATAAATAGTTTTTGGGGCCCATTCCAAAGACAAATGAGGAAAACCTGGGTTAGTTTTGCTAGTAAACTCAATTGTACTCAAGACTTCTTGAGAGCAAGATGTCTTCCATCTTGGGATTGTTTCCAGTAACATCTTTCTGTATCTTCAACAAGTAGGTGGACAAGGTAAACTATGTACATATTGATTTATTGAATCACAAAGGTTTTAGAGGTTGTAGGAGAAAGACAACTGGCATTCTTTTAAAAGACATACACGCTCTGTTTGCTGTGTCTTCATTTTTGGCACAGTGGGGATATAGACTTCTGCTTCTTTGATATCTTCATGGGAAGGTTATAGATACTGACCAGGCACATTCACTCCATTAAAAAAAAAATTGAGAAACCATTGAGAATGGGTCATGTTAATATTAAAATACTCATAAGCACATTTTGGTTGCTACTCACTGGAGCTTTAAAAAAATTTGTTGTATCATCTGGAAAGCAATAATGTTTTGTATTAACCTTATAAAATACTGTAAGGCTGTGCCAAAACATTGCCCCTTGGTTTCATGCCATGGGGCTGCCCTGTAGATGAGGCCATCTCACAGTGAGGGCTTCCAGAACTCAATTAACAATATTTTGGATAAAATAGACTTTTTTCCACATTGCTATGTTCCCCTGCCAATAATAATAGAAAGAAGCAATCACACATATTCAGTGGCTTTGTTGAGGGGCTGTATTTAGATGATGGATGTAAAATGTCTAGAATTGTATTTTTCAAAAAAATATGTTGACCATGTTGGTTTCCTTTCCCCCCTCTCTGCTCTGAAGCAATCATTTAATCAGATTCCTACCCTAAATAACATCATGAAACGACATGTGGCTCAGTTGATCTAATTCCTATATCAACCATGTTCTGCCTCAGAATATTTCTTCCATGATAAAGGGTTTTGTTTAATTCAATTTTGATTTGCTAACTGTTGATTATCATGTATGTTACCAATAACTGAGCTTTACAGGGAATTGAATATTTTGAATGTACTGCGTAAACCTTTTTTCCCCTTCCCAAACTGGTAGAAATGGTAACATTTTTATAATATTCACTGACCCACTTGCTGGAGGAACTTAGTGAGTTTCTGCTTTATTTGTTTTATATCCTAACTGGTTATTCTTTATTTCTGCAATAATTTGTTGTGAAAGCTTGTGGTTAGGTGGTATGTAACCTTTAATTCAGCTGTTGTTAGCACTTTTGTATGTCAGAGAGAGCTTCTGAAATTTTCAGTAGGCCACAGACCCTTAATAGGGAATCTTAATTGTTCCCTCAGTGCTCAAGAGCCATCATGACATCTGAGTTATATACATTTCTTATGTATAACCTTCAGCTCAACATTGAAGTAAGGCATTTGTCCCATACTTCATACAAGAAGAGGAAGTGTAGGGTATTTTTTTTTTTTTTTTTTTTTTTTTTACTTACATTGTCAAGGATTCTTAAGGGATTGATCTTGGTTAATTAGCAATTAGTAAAATGAGTATCAAGCTCCTGATAAAATATTGCTAGGGAAATTGGGAAACAGAAAGGTTACCCAAGCCACTAACCCAATCTTTGGGGAAGAGGAGGAGGTAGTAAGAGTGGGAATGGAGGAGCCGGGGAGTGCGCATAGCAGTGTCTGCTGTGTAGCTGCCCGTGTCCTCTTGCACGTTATTCCAGCGATTCTCTCTTCTGCCCTGAAGCACAGTTCTGAGGCCCGTGAGACTGGAATGAACTCAGAAATTATGACTTGATTAAAGATTACTGAGATGTTTATATTGGAAATAGAAAATGATATTATAAAAATTGACACCCTCTTTGTTTATAAAGACAGTACGATTAACTCGCCTTCACTTGCATTTGAGCTAATGGCAGGTTTGGGCTGAACCATCTACTCCCTGGCATAAGGGCATGAGCTTGCCAGACAGTTGCAGATAACGGCAGTGTTCATGCAGTGAGAGAGAGCTGAGCCACCTGGCTAACATGGAGTCAGAGCTGCTGACACTGGCACCTCTAGTGAGATGGGCATGACCAACCCCATATATTAATCAATGTGGATCTTTACCCATGTGTTAAGGGATAAGCATGTAATATTTTTCAAATTTAGATCCATAGAGTTGGAAATACCAAAAAAAGAAAGTGAAATTAAATCCTTACAGGGAATTGGTCAGTCCCAGTGAATGAACTGTGGTTTGAAGACAGATTTTATCTCTCTGTAATACTTTTGTTTGTTGACTTTATTGAAGCAGAGGGTCTCTTCTCTAATTCTGTTGCACACACTTTTGTCTGTAAAACAGAACTTGAGGACATTGAGAAATTTGCCTTGAATTGGGAAATATCTTACAGTTGCAGGCTGGTAAATGGAGTATGCAGATTCCCCAGGTGTCACTCTGAGACATTTATTTGGCCCTGCTTTGATGAAATTGATTAGACATAACTATATCTATAATTCGAATGGTATGTCAGATTATATGGGGGTTAAATGGTGATGATTTTCATCATATTCTTAATTCTAATCAAGTGGCAGGTGGATGGAAGAGAAAGAATATGGGTATGCAAGGGTGATCGGTGTGGCTTTGCATTCTGACCCTATCATTTACTGATTTTGTTATTTTAACTGCTTAATCTCCATAAGCCTCAACTTTCCCTTTCTATATAATGGCAATAATCCAATTTATATCTAAGACTTGCTCTATAGACATAATAATGTATGCAGAATGCATAGCAAATAATACATGCTTGATATTACTTTCTTTTCATGACTTTGTTCTTTTTAAACACAACTGTCCTAGTCTGTTGATACGGCTATAACAAAATACCTGAGATTGGGTAATTTATAAACAATAGAAATTTATTTTTCACAGTTTGGAAGCTGGAATTCCAAGATCACAGTGCTAGCAGATTCAGTGTCTGGTGAGGGCATTGTCTTGCAGCATCAGGCAAAAAAACCAGAGCAGTGAAAAGTGATGAGTGCTGTGTTCTTCACAGGGTGGAAATAGTGGAAGGGCCAGGCAGCTCTCTGAAGCCTCTTTTGTAAGAGCACTAATCCCATTCATGGAACTGGAGTGACTTAATCACTTCTCCAAAGGCCCGACCTCTTAATGCTACCATATTGGGTACTAGTTTCCCACATGTCAATTTTGGAGGAACACATGTGTTTAAACCAGAGCGACAACCATGCTTATCACTTTCCATCGACAAATTCTCCTTTTTATCTTTACCAATAAGGAATATTTTCACAGGGAGGTAAATATCTGAAAATTCATTTTTGGGATCTTCCAAATAACTGTGCCTTTCTTTCCTTAGAAGTCTACAGTTTTCAGATCTAAGAGGATCCCAAACTCTGAGAGAATTGTATTTCTACCTTGGTGGCTACAGCTACTCTATGCTGAGTTTCAAATAATAGGGACACCAAATTAAAATGAATTTAGGAATCTGTTTTATAGACTGTTTATGTATATGTATTCACAAAAATAAAAATGAAGTGAGAAGAAAATGAAATATTACTGGTTGAGTTAAAGGAGGAGCCATTGTGTTCGTATGTCAAGTATCTCAATCTGTGATAGTGAGTCATTGTTCATCAAAGCTTTACAAAGATAAAATTTCTATAAATCCCCTTGTCCTTGTAGCAACAAGGCATCTATGTGACATCTATTCGATCCAGTTAAAAACACTTCCAACATTATTCAAGAAATATGGGGCATGTTCATGATTCCCTAAGGACTGTTTTAAGCCCTC